>CM075977.1:59778715-60021686 GCA_038087875.1 Malacoraja senta | reverse complement strand
GAATTGATGTCTCTTCCACACTCCCCCCACCATGTCTCAAAACCTCATCCACATATGTGACCACAATTTCTCAGTAAATATTGAATAAATCTGATATGCGACCCTGTCAGGTGGAAAAAATACCAATCACTACACTGATGGTTAGAATATTGAAAGAGAGTGCTCATTTATGGCCATGGATAAACTTTGTTCAAAAACGGCAGAGGCAGCACTGAATGGTGTTTACTGTTCAGTTAACACATAAAACAATGTATCCTGCAGTATTGTCGTGGATAGGAACAAAATTAAAATTGTTATTAGCTCCTACAAAGAGGATGTCTGTATAATGAATAATTGTACATTGTGAACAAATATATTGAAATTAGCATTAAAGTAATCAAACTGTGCTCTTGAATGCAAAAACAATTTTCTGGATAAGTTGATCTGGAAATAAACTGTATGTTATTGCAAACATAAGGGATGAATTCATTAAATGAATTTAGAATATCCAAGTTTGGCTGAGTCAGTTAGTTTTCACGTGGTGAGTGGGATTTTACCGCACTGCCATTTTGCAAATGCTTTGCACTACTGGAAATTGTAAAAAATTAAACTGTTAAAATACCAAACCAAAAGGAGCATGAAACGGAGCAGGAAATTTGAAATAGGAGGCTTGAAAATCTGCCATACCTGAATAGTTACTTGCAAAGGCAGACAGGTCTGTGGATTGCAGGGTGATTTTGTGGAGACTGATGTGGAGTGGGGATCGGTGTAAAGAGCTTTGCAGGCAGTAAAACATTGAGCATTGGGACCATCGGGAAAGGGAGCATCAGGGGAGGATAGGGACTTGCTGGACTGGACACCCAATCAGGCTGGGCTGGAATCTGAGGTGAAGTATGGTTGAATAGGTAGGTTACTCACATGAACAAAACTGGGGCTTTGACAAGGAAGATGATAGGTGAGGGAAACCACTGTGAAAGTTGCATAAAGGATAGATAGATGCCTGCGAGACATTCAATATCTCAAGTCGAGAGTGTTTTATTATCAGATGTCCCAGACAGAACAATGACATTCTTACTTGCAGCATCACAACAGAATATGTAAATTCCATGTCCATAGAAGTTCACGAGAAAGTTAATCCCCTTTTACTTTTGTCGATGTGTGCATCAACTCTCATGTTAAGACCAACTTTGTTGTTTGGTCCTTTAATTTGATGTTATTATTCATAACCAAAGACGTTTGTGTCCATGAGTACCATGCGGATGAAGGACCCAAATCAAATTTCTTAACATGTACTAACAACACTTTCACAGGTAGATAGGGTGGTCAAGAAGGCTGTCGGCACATTGACCTTCATCAGTCAGAGTATTGAGTATAGAAGTTGGGAGGTCATGTTACAGTTGTACTAGACATTGGTAAAACCAATTACCAGTATTGTGTTCAGTTTTTGTCACCCTGTTATAGGAAAGATGTTGTTAAGCTGGAAAGGGTGCAGAGAAGTTTTACGAGGATGTGGCCGGGACTCGAGGGCCTGGGCTAAAGGAAGAAGTTGAGCAGGCTAGGACTTGGAGCACAGAAGGATGAGGGGTGATTTTATAGAGGTGTGTAACATCATGAGAGGAATAGATTGGGTAAGTTCCATTACCCAAAGTAGGGAAAACAAGAACAAGGGGACATAGGTTTAAGATCCTGAGGGGCAACTTTTTTACACAAAGGGTGATAGGTATATGGAACAAGTTGCCAGAGGAGGTACTTAAGGCAGGTGCCATCACAACGTTTAAAGAAACATTTGGACAGGTATATGGGTCGGATAGGTTTAGAGGGTTATGGCCAAACGCAGGCAAGCGGGACCAGTGTAGATGGGCATGTTGGTTGGTGTGGACAAGTTAGTCCGAAGAGCCTATTCTACACTGTATGACTCCATGATTCTATGACTCTATAACACCCAAAGGACCTGATCTTATTGTCACAGGGAAAACGTACAAACTTTGTACAGACAGTACCCGTAGTCAGGATCAAACCCAGATCTCTGATGCTGTAAGGCAGCAACTCCACTGCTGCGCCACCTTGCCACCCTAGTGAACACAGTTTCTACTCATTTTCTACACAAGCTTCCTGTAACTTTTGAATACCTCTGAAAATTCTTCACTTGATCTTGACATCAGCATTATTAAGGACTAATATTTTTCAGGTAGGGAAGCTTCCATGCTTTTCTAGTGTGGCCTTATCTGTGACTTAGACCAAAACATGGTTGTTACTTAACAACTTCCACAGACGCACCATAGAAAGCATTTTATCGGGATGCATCGCAGCTCCATCCAAGATCAAGATATTGCAGCGAATTGTGGATGCAGTCCAGACCATCACAAAAAACCAACCTCCTTTCCATTGACTCCATTTACACCTCATGATGCCTTGGCAAGACCAGCAGCATATCAAGGACAAGTCGCAACCTGGCCACTCCTTCGTCTCCCCTCTCCTATTAGGCAAAAGGTATAAAAGTGTGAAAATGCTCACCTCCTGATTCGGGGACAGTTTCTTCCCAGCTGTTATCAGGCAACTGAATCATCCAACCACAACCAGAGAGCAGTGCTGAACTACTATCTATCTCATTGGTGACCCTCAGACTATCCTTGATCGGACTTTGCTGGCTTTACCTTGCACTACACGTTATTCCCTTATCAGGTATCTATACACTATAAATGGCTTGATTATAATCATGTATAGTCTTTCCACTGACTGTATAGCACATATCAAAAGCTTTTCACTGTATCTAGATACACGTGACAATAAACTGAACTGAATAATACCCTCTGAAATAGCCTTGTGAGCCAATCATTTCGGGGGCAATTAGCAGTGGACAATAAATGCTGGCTTTGCCATGGATGCTCAAAAAACAATTCTCTTTACATGACTGAATGTTTTTTGTCTCTGACATCATATTGACAAATCTCCTCTGCACCTTTCCTCTTTGGAGACTATCGTGTAATTCTTGCACATTTGAACCACACAATAATATTTAACATATTTTTGAAAAAATAATCTTTTCATCATTGGTAATCGCCTACAGCGATCAAAGAGTATCTAATTTAATAAAGTTAAGATTCCACTAATGTCTTGCCTGGAGACATTAAATATCAGTGGGAGATGTCTCATTCATTTAAGGACCCTAGTTTTAGGTGACCTTCAGATATGCCTTCAGCAAACCCTGATACGTTGCAGTACTTCAGGTGTTCTTTGAATATGAAGCAATCACAACTAGGTCAAATATTAGTAAGAAGGAACTGCAGATGCTAGTTTAAACTGAAGACACAAGAAGCTGGAGTAACTCAGCAGGACAGGCAGCATCTCTGGAGAGAAGGAATGGGTGACGTTTCAGGTCGAGATCCGTCTCTGAGTTACTCCAGCTTTTTATGTCTATCATAGGTCAAATATTAACCTGGTAGTGTTTACTCTGGTAGAAAACACAATCACCAGAATTCATGTGGCAAAAACATTATTTTTATGAATATCTTCTCCATGTGAAGTAGAACATTTATTATTTGATTAATGTGCTGCTAATGAAGCTTTTCACCTGACGCTGCAACCAAGTCACGCTGGCTGTGGCCAAAGGTCACAAGGAAACTACTGGGATTCAACTGCTTGCAATTAACTGGTTCCCTGCCTTCTGCTGCCCACCTAAAATTCGGAGAGCAGAAACAAAGAACTGCAGATACTGGCTTACAGAAAGAGACACAAACATGCTGGAGTAACTCAGCGAGTCAGGCAGCATTTACTGAAAATATGGATAGCTGAAGGTTTGGGTTGGGACCCTGCTTCTGACCTGAGGCATCACATCCATGTTCTTCAGAGATGCAGCCTGATCACTGAGTTACTCCAGCATTTTGTATCTTAAATTTGGAGTGATCTTAGTGCTAATTGCTGGTGCTTCGTCATCACCTGGCTCTGCCATTGGCTTCAGTTATGAAGCCTGATTGTGCTGGTATTTCCCAGAATTATACTTGGGAATCTACCAATGTAATCCCGAGCTGCCATATGATTAAATTCCCCTTTAGAGTAAAACTCCAATGGTCTATATGATTACTCAGAAGGCCTGATGGTTAGGCGTCTGATTCACAGGTGATATTTGCCACATTCACTGTGCATTAACTGGCCGCGGGCGCAGCGGGGACTTACCATCCGGAGCGGGGTCCCTCGCCGGGGATCCCTGGAGAGGAGCTCCGACCGCCGGCCCTACGGTCTGCGGTGCTTCTGGCTGCGGCGCGGCGGAGACTTTAGATCTTCGACTGCTGGCCTGCGGCCTACACCATCTTGAAGCCGCAGTCTCCGGTGAGGAGGCACCGATTCAGGTCTTAGCTGGACTTACCTTGTCTGCACATCTGGACGCCCGCAGCGGCGACTGCAGAGGGTTGTGGTCCCGACCACGGGGGATAATGGAGGAGGACTGACCAAACTTTGTGCCTTCCTCCACACTCCCTTCCACACTGCTCCCTATAAATAAAACTGGTGTAGCTTCTCGTGCTTCCTTTGAAATTATCAGGTTCACTGAAATATCACTGTGTAACATTCTTTTAAAAATGATTTAAAGTGTGTTGAAGTAATAACAAAATGACATCCAGTAATCCACAAAATCGACACATCTGGCACTACCAAAATGCTGAACAGGCTAGGTTAAAATTATTTTTCTTTAATTTTTCTTTAATTTCAATAGTTATTCCCAGAGTAGAGATTAAGGAAAGAAAACAAGTTCAGTTACTTATATATCACTTATTTTATTTTGGTTTTGATTTTTTATTTAAATTATTTAAGCAATTTTACTGGTTTTAAAAGTCAGGGACAATTAAAACTTACAAACCTCATAAACCTTAACAGATGATCAAGCTTCCTTTTCTAGCTTTTTCTTCCTTTTAGATGCTGCTGCACCCGCTGAGTTTCTCCAGCATTTTTGTGTACCTTCGATTTTCCAGCATCTGCAGTTCCTTCTTAAACACTTTGTCTACTCCACTGCGAAATCTCCTCAAGGTATGCCTACTTTGAAGAAGTTCTCCTCCTCTCTCCGGAGACAGTTCCACAACCACCTCTCTAACTGCCCCCACTCTGTGATCCCCCCTGCCCTCCAACTCTACGACCACATCCTTACCCAAACTCGATACCACAGCCACATTTGCTTCCTCAGGGCATGCCTGCGCCTCCATCTCATACCTCATGACTTCCAACTCCAGTTCCCTACCTCCCAGTTCGGACCCCAGCTGGACTATCGGTACCGACTGGCTATCTACCGGCATACCCAACAATTCTCCACCCGGGCACTGAGATCTACTCTCATTGCGATGCGCCGGCACCAGCAGGACCTCGCATTGACCCTCCCGGAACTTCGGGCCTCACTCACCCAGACCTGCAACGGACCACAAGTGTATTTCATCTTTGATTGAAGATCCACCTCTTCAATCAAAGATTCCTGGCCCACCTTAACTCCACCAAGGACCTGAAATTAGCCCGCCTCCAGGCCGCTCCCGCCGCCGACACTGCGCGACTCGACCGCCCACAGGCTCCGGGCCCCAACTCTGACCTGCATCGCCTGCCCGAGTCCCGCGACGCCATCTTGGCCACGAGGAGCGCCTCCAGTACTCACCAAGACGCCGCCTTCACCGACCTCCACGTCGATGCTGTCGCCGACCTTCACCTGCCCACCGATGACGCCCAGTCTCGCCGCTTCAACGGTAACTCGGACTTCCTCCCCCACGCCGATTCCTCCGAACCTCGCCGCCCCCCGGGACCGCCCAACCTCATTGCCGCACCGGGCCCATCCAACATCGCCGTCGCACTGGGCCCGCCGAACATTACAGTCACACCCGGTCCTCCTAACATCGCCATCGCACCGGGCCTATTGAACATCGCCGCCGGACCGGACCTACTGAACATGGCCGCCGGACCGGGGCTCCCGGAACATGGCCGCCGCACCGCACCCTACTCATCTCGTCGCCTCACCGGGTTGCTCGAACCGCGCCGCCCCACAGACCATCCGCCCACCGGGACCTCCCACGCATCGCCCGCGGACCCCGACTCTACTGCCCACGGACTCCTACCATTGGGTCCGCCGACCCTCGCCACTGCACCTCCCTCCAGCAGCCCGCAGCCGTCGCCTCACCTGCAAACTGGACTCTGTACTGGGCCTGAAGTCTCCACGCAGCTAAATCCCACTCTCCTGGGTTTGACTCCACTGGGTCCTAGTGCTAGTCTGCCTAGTCCTGGTAACCTCAGTGGCAGTTCCACTGAGTCTTCCCCATCCCTCTCTAACTATGGGACCCCTGCTCTTCCCCACCTACACTACACCCCTCTCACCCCCCCCCCACCCCCTGACCACCCACCCTGACCACCCACCACCCCCCCACCACATATCGCCTCGTCCCCAGTCCACCCACCTGCCTTCCTCCGGCCCCAACCCCCATCCCGGCCGGGTGTTCACCATCCCCCCCGACCTCCCCCTCTCCGACATCGAACGGTCTGTCCTCAGCAGAGGTCTTACCTTTGTCCCCCTCCGTCCCCACCTCAATGAGTTCCGCGCCCACCATGACTTGGAACTCTTCTGCCGTCGCCTCCGCCTCACAGCGTTCTTCCATGGGAAGGAGTCCTCGCCCCCCACTGATGACCCCTTTTCCCATTTCCAACGCACCCCCTCCTCGTGGAACCCCGCTCGTAGCCTTCCGGCTTTAGAACTCTTCATCAAAAACTGCCGCCGTGACATCAACCGCCTCAACTTCTCCACTCCCCTGTCTCACTCCAATCTCTCCCCCCCTGAACACACTGCCATCGACTCACTCCGCAACAAACCAGATTGGATTATCAAACCCGCCGACAAGGGAGGTGCCGTGGTAGTCTGGCGCGTCGATCTCTACAAAGCTGAGGCCACGCGCCAACTCTCGGACACCTCCTCCTACTTACCCCTGGACCATGACCCCACTGACGAGCACCAGGCCACCGTCTCCAGCACCATCACCGACTTCATCAACTCCCACGCCCTGCCCGACCGAGCCTCCAACCTCATCGTTCCCCAGCCCCGCACGGCCCGATTTTACCTTCTCCTCAAAATCCACAGACCCATTGTCTCTGCCTGTTCGTGCCCCACCAAACTCATTTCCACATACCTTGACTCCATCCTATCCCCCTTGGTTAAATCCCTCCCTACCTATGTTCAAGACATCTCAGACACTCTCCGTCGTCTCCGCGCATTCCATTCTCTAGGTCCTCACCCCCTCATTTTAACCATGGACGTCCAGTCACTCTACACCTCCATCCCCCACCAGGATGGTCTCAAAGCCCTCCGGTTCTTCCTCGACCAGAGAAGCAATCTATACCCGGCCACTGACACCCTCCTCCGCCTAGCCCTCAATAACTTCTCGTTTGACTCCTCCCATTTCCTCCAAATACAAGGTGTAGCTATGGGCACACGCATGGGCCCCAGCTACGCCTGCCTCTTTGTCGGGTACGTAGAACAATCCTTGTTCAATCCGTACCAGGGCCCCATCCCTGACCTCTACCTCCGCTACATCGACGACTGCTTTGGTGCCACCTCCTGCACCCACACACAACTGACTGATGTCATCCACTTCACCACCAACTTCCATCCGGCACTCAAATACACCTGGACCATTTCCGACACTTCCCTACCATTCCTTGACCTCACTATCTCCATCGCAGGTGATAGACTTCTGACCGACATCCACTATAAACCTACTGATTCCCATGGCTATCTGGACTACACTTCTTCCCACCCTGCTTCCTGTAAGGACTCCATCCCCATCTCCCAATTCCTCCGTCTACGCCGCATCTGCTCCCAGGATGAGGCGTACCTCACCAGGGCATCCGAAATGTCCTCATTCTTCAGGGAACGGGGGTTCCCCTCCTCCACCATAGATGAGGCTCGCACCAGGGTCTCTTCCATACCCCGCAACACTGCTCTCTCTCCCCATCCCCCCACTCGCAACAAGGGCAGAGTCCCCCTAGTCCTCACCTTTCACCCCACCAGCTGTCACATACAACAAGTAATCCTCCGTCAGTTTTGCCACCTCCAACGTGACCCCACCACTCGCCACATCTTCCCATCTCCCCCCATGTCTGCCTTCTGCAAAGACCTCTCCCTCCGTAACTCCCTTGTCAATTCTTCCCTTCCCTCCCGTACCACCCCCTCCACGGGCACTTTCCCTTGCAACCGCAAGAGATGCAACACTTGTCCCTTCACCTCTCCCCTCGACTCCATTCAAGGACCTAAGCAGTCCTTCCAGGTGTGACAGAGGTTCACCTGCATCTCCTCCTACCTCATCTATTGCATCCGCTGCTCTAGATGTCAGCTGATCTACATCGGTGAGACCAAGCGGAGGCTTGGCGATCGTTTCGCCAAACACCTCCGCTCGGTCCGCAATAACCAACCTGACCTGCCGGTGGCTCAGCACTTCAACTTCCCCTCCCATTCCGTATCCGACCTCTCTGTCCTGGGTCTCCTCCATGGCCAGAGCGAGCAACACCGGAAATTGGAGGAACAGCACCTCATATTCCGCTTGGGGAGTCTGCATCCTGGGGGCATGAACATTGAATTCTCCCTATTCTGTTAGCCCTTGCTGTCTCCTCCCCTTCCTCAGCCCTCGAGCTGTCTCCTCCCATCCCTCAGCCCTCGGGCTCCTCCTCCGCCTTTTTCCTTTCTTCTCCCCACCCCCCATCAGTCTGAAGAAGGGTTTTGGCCCGAAACGTTGCCTATTTCCTTCGCTCCATAGATGCTGCTGCTGCACCCGCTGAGTTTCTCCAGCATTTTTGTGTACCTTCCTTTTCTAGCCTTGCCTGCTTCAGAGTCTCTCAGGGTATTTTGGAGATGGAGCCTTAGTTGAGAGCAAATCACTGAGAATATGGGATCAGATTCCTGAGAAGATTGGATCTATACCTCCAGTTTGGTTTGGACATGATGTGGTGAGTCCAAGTAACAAGCCTCTGAGGAACTAGGGTCCTGCTGTACAACTGACTAACATCAGGAAACCTGACTGGTCATCTTTAGAGCAATCATAGGTTGCTTAAACACTTTCCAAACTCCAGAGAGAGTATTAAAGGTAATAGGAAATGCTTTCTCCAACATACTTCTGTTGACATTCTCATTCCACAAGTGTCTCAGCTGCAAACATTGCAGTACTGGAGGTATTGGTGTTGCCATGGCTGGTCACTCGATGTGAGTTTGTCGCACCAAAACTTTCCTGGATCTCTCAAATGAACTGTCTTCACAGCGTTCAAGTTTCCAGGGCTTGTCATTGCTGAAATGCGTGATGCTCTTGTGCCTGGACTGCTCTCATCATGGAAGTCAGGGTCATATGTCTCACAACTTCCTGCCGCATAGTTTTTGCAAAACTCTGTTACATCCCCCAATCAGGTCCTCACATCTTTATTAGAGAAGTCACCCAGGCACTATATTCACAAATAAATGATTTAATCTAATTCAATGAGAGGGCAATATTATCTGAGGCACTGGGCTTTTCCAGCGTTGCTGGCTTTCTGTGAACACTGGCAGCCATTGACAACACTCATGTGGCCATGAAGAGCAATCCTTAAGAACCAGTACCTTTTTATGAACATAATAACTGTCTCAGCTGCATTACACAGTGAATGTTGAAATATCATCAATGTAAATTGCATGCCACGTGATCAAAAACAATTTCAATATTTAGAGTGCATTACTTCTCTTCAGTGGAAGATTTGTTCCACAGAATTAGGTAGTTACAAAGAGGGCACATTTTCAGCGAAAAGACAACGTCAAAATTTCAAACACTTTTGTGTCAACTTTCCAAAAACGTCAGGAGAGAAATGCCAGAGATCCCAGGAGCCTGTTTTTCCTCAGTGCTGTGAAGGATAGCTCTTCATACACAAGTAGCCCAGGTGGCTAGACTTGCCAACTCCCACTGTTACACGGCTGTTGTGTTTCTCACAGCTCACAGCTGCATTCAGAGCCTCTTAAAGCTACGTCTTTCAAGCTTAATGGGAAATAGAAACATAATGTTTCAGTCAATTCAGAGAATATGTAAAAACTGCAGTGTTGGTTCAATCTTTTTATCCCATTAATGTAGGTGTATTTCATAATTATGTAAAACAAGACTGTTCAGCCCATTGATTATTTATTTTGGCTCACAGAGTAATCCACTTCCCCATGAATTTCCCTGTAACCTATTATGCCTACATCCCCATCAACTGATAGGTAGAGGATGCTAGTTGAGGGCTGCTTTTCGAATTGAATGTTTCTGACCTGTGGTGTAGCATAGGATCAGTGCTGGGAACCTTGGTGTGTGTTGTGTGTGGATATAAACTACTGCAATGTGAATGTAAGAGACATAACCTTGTACCTATCTCTACCCTCTACTCTCCCTCCATCTATATTCCTAAACAATTCACACCCCATCAATTCTCTACCTTCACATTCACGTTTCTATGATCCTTTTATCTCACACTTTGTGCGTGTTCATCTCTGGCCTTTGTCCAACCATCTGCCTATCAACCCCCCCCCTCACCTGTGTTCACCTATGACCTGCCATGCTTTGTCCTGCCCTTCTATTCTTCTAGCTATCTTTTCCCTCACCCATGCGATCAGTCTGAAGAAGGGTCCCAATCCAAAACATCATCTATCCATATTGTTCAAGGATGCTGCCTGACCTACTGAGTTACTCCAACATCCAACAACAAGAGTATAGGAGCAAAGAGGTCCTTCTGCAGTTGTACAGGGCCCTAGTGAGACCACACCTGGAGTATTGTGTGCAGTTTTGGTCCCCTAATTTGAGGAAGGACATTCTCGCTATTGAGGGAGTGCAGCGTAGGTTTACAAGGTTAATTCCCGAGATGGCAGGACTGTCATATGCTGAGAGAATGGAGCGGCTGGGCTTGTATACTCTGGAGTTTAGAAGGATGAGATGGGATCTTATTGAAACATTTAAGATTATTAAGGGTTTGGACCCGCTAGAGGCAGGAAACATGTTCCCGATGTTGGGGGAGTCCAGAACCAGGGGCCATAGTTTAAGATTAAGGGGTAAGCCATTTACAACGGAAACGAGGAAACACTTTTTCTCACAGAGAGTTGTGAGTGTGGAATTCTCTGCCTCAGAGGGCGGTGGAGGCCGGTTCTCTGGATACTTTCAAGAGAGAGATAGATAGGGCTCTTAAAGATGGCGGATTCAGGGGATATGGGGAGAAGGCAGGAACGGGGTACTGATTGGGGAATGATCAGCCATGATCACATTGAATGGCAGTGCTTCGCACCTCAAAGAACCGAATGGCCTACTCCTGCACCTATTGTCTATTGTCTATTGTGACTTTCCTAAGAGAGATGATTAGTAAGTTCCACTTGAGATGAACATTTGTGATGTTATAGAAAATGAGGAAGATTGCCTTAGGCCACAGCATGACATTCATCAGCTGGAACGTTGGGCGATGGAATGGCATTTGGAATTTAATCCTGACATGTACAAACTGATTAATTTTGGAAGGTCAAATAAGGGTAGAACATTCACAGGAAATGGTAGGATTGTAAGGCACAAATCCATGGATCTCTGAAAATGCCAGCACAGATAGAAGGCATATGGAATGTTGCCTTCATCAACTGTGGCATAGAATATAAATGTAGCGACGCCATGTTGCAATGTTATAAAACATGAGTTTAGGCCACACCAGGAGTATTGTATGCAGTTCTACTCACCACACAATAGGAAGGATGTGATTCTGTTGGAGAGTGTGCATTGGAGGTTATTCAGGCTTGAATGGAACATTTTGCCTATCAAGTGAGATTGGATCGGCTGCATTTTTTTTACCCTGGATCAGACTAGGCATAAGGGTGACCTGTTAGAGACATTAAAAAAATTATAAGAGGGATAGATAGAGTAAATGGTAAAAAAAAATCCCCAAGGTGGAGGTGTCTAAAATAAGTGCATACATATAAGGGGAGAGATAGAGAATTTAGCAAGGATTAGTAACATAGCGTTTGGAATCTGTTAGGTGCTGCCCGCAGAGGTGATGTTTAACAAACATAGAGCACAAAACAGTACAGCACAAAAAACAACTCCTTTGTTCCACAATGATTTTGTCAACATGATGCCAAGACCAACTTCTCTGCCTGTACATAATCCATATCCTTCCATTCCCCGAATATCCATATGTCTATCCAAAAATCTCTTAAATGACACTAGAGAATCTACCTCCACTACCTCCACTAGCTATGCATTTCATGTACACATCACCTTCTGTGTAAAAACTTGCCCCGCACACCTTTAATGTTTGCCTCACTCACCTTAAAGACATGTCCTCTAATATTTGTTTTTTTTTCCATTCTTGGAAACAGATTCTGACTGTCTACCCTATCCTATGCCTCTCATAATTTTATAAATTTTATAAACTATATCTTGACAAGCACTTGAATTGCCAAAGCACAGAAGGCTACAGAGGATATGGGGATACATGTGATAGGATAGGATGTGAGCTGAACAGAGTGGTGGCCATAGGGACAGTTTCTGTGCTGTACAATTCCATGAATCCAATTCCTTCCAAATTCTATCAAACACTTCACAATAGTGGCAATTTATGGTGACTAATACTCACCCACAAGAGCACCTGGAGTAAGTGCACACAGCCAAGGCAAAATATACAAACTCCACACAGACGATACCAAAGGACATAACTGAACCCAAGACCTAGGCCCTATTCCTCTACTCCTTTCCCAATGTCACCTATCCATGGTCTCCAGCCTGACCCACTAAGTTACTCCAGCACTTTGTGTCCTCTTGTGTATTAACCATAATCTGCAGTTCTTTGCTGCAATACATACAATGATATTACCTCACCCAGACAATCAGCAATAATGGACACCATTCTTCCCCCCCCCCCCCACCCCTCCTATGGCCCATTATAACAAGGGTTTAGTATATGCGCCCTCTGTTGCTTTCGCATGGTATCCATGTGCTCCCATTGTGAAGAATCAAAAAGCTCAGTAATTTCTAGGATGCACCTTCTCCATTTTGAGCAGCCACGGGCAATGGATTCCCATACAGGATGTTCCACTTTTACCAGGAAGACTTTGATGATATCCTTGAAGCATTTAATCTTTTTTTTTTAACCTTCACATTGATTTCAGTGACATCAAGTCTAGAATGGAAGCAGCAATATTTGAACCACTTTTTGTGTTGAATTCAGTTTGTATTCTATACATATTGAGGTCATGATACATAAACACTTTTTTAAACACTGATTGCTCACATTTTATTAATGTACCTTTTCATTGATGACACTTTAACCAGTGACTGATATAATACAATTGCACAGCCATGTATCAAATGAATAGCGGTATAATCTGATTTAAAATTAATGGTTTGTGCTCCAATTTGATATGAGTAAATTAAATATTTATACAAAGACTTGATAAATGTTCACATTCTGATGTAATCTATAGAAACATGGAGAATTAAGAAAAGTAATTCACCTCAAAGAGCATTTTTCCTTCTAAAGACCCATGTAACTTTCCCTGGCATCACATATTTCCAATTTATTCAATATCTTAAGGGACTGAACAGCCACAGGTCAAACTCCTCACAAATCAAAGCTGTACTTTCTCACAGACTCCCATAGAGAATCAAACTGGAACATATTGGCTGTGTAATAAAATATTACAGAAAGTGTCAAATATGTACACCTATTTTCAAGAGTTAAATTTAAATGCAAGTTTATGATGAAAATAATTATCAATTGGTTAAGCTTATTTGCAGGAAGCGAAAAGCCATCAACATTTTTTTCTACACTAATGAATCGGATCACTGTCTCAGCAAGTATCCTGTTGACAATGGCAAAAAGTAAAATGTGCTCAGGGCTGCATTTTGCCTTTCGCTGCTTGTTTAATTTCAAGATTGTCAGTAAAACAGATTCCTGGTGGTCATTTAAACCATCTGGATGTCATGTTTGTCAGCTGCAATAAGCCAACCACAGCAACCCGACTGCTTTTCTACATCGTAACCCCATCTGTATGTGACTACTCAGCCTGAAAACAAATGTAGAAAATGCACAACATTTTAATATTCTCACCTCAATGAACCAGTGAAATCACAATTTATTTGCTGCAGTTTGGTTGTAATGAATTCTGGCTTTCTGAAAGTGTGATAGTTGACTTATTTTCAAGACATTAAACATTCGCACTTCAAGATATGCTGCATAATTTTCTTCATTCAACTGTACAGGAATAGAAGCAATTATTTCTCAACATGATTAATATTGGACCTTAGTAAACACAATATCTGAATTGATATGTGATATAACTTTATTACCATTGCCTTTCTGCTGGCTGCTGAACAAACAAAGCAACAATATGTGCCAATCCTATTGGCTCTATTAAAGTATTCATAAAAACAATATAACTGTGAAAACAATATAACTCTGAAAAATATTCCAGTCAATTCTACCATTTAATTGTTGTGTTCAAGTCAATGAATACACTATTTGTAAAGTAGTGCCGATACAAGAGGATTATTGACTGTGATTAAGAGCAAATAACTTTGCCAGAAATTGACAAGTTGAGAAAAGCCTGATTCATTTCAAGAATCTTCTAATATTAATGCTTTTGTTGATAAAAAGGCACAAATCTGACTATACTTAGACACATCTTTTCTTATCCACCCACGGTTGCATGAAAAAAGGATGATCAATTATTCTTGACTCTGAAAATAACTAACTAATGTCAAACTGTGATGAACTTCACCCTGGCTGATTTAATTAATACCACGGGGAATTGTCAAATAGATGAATTTTACCATCTTATCCTCGATCGTGCTTACATAGTGGAAGTTTTTTTTCCAAATGATTTAATGGTATTTCCCAAAGACGTGAAAATTATTAATTCTATATACATCCTCAAATCTTATACAATGCACATTCCTGCACACCTGTCTCGCTAATGTAGAAGGTATTTGCATAGTTATTATGATATAAGAATTTCTCCTTGAACATTAACTTACATTTCTTAAATAAACCAAACAGAACACTCTGTTCTGCTAGGTAGACAAAAATGCTGGAGAAACTCCGCATGTGAGGCAGCATCTATGGAGCGAAGGAAATAGGCAACGTTTCGGGTCGAAACGTTGCCTATTTCCTTCGCTCCATAGATGCTGCCTCACTCGCTGAGTTTCTCCAGCATTTTTGTCTACCTTCGATTTTCCAGCATCTGCAGTTCCTTCTTGAACACTCTGTTCTGCTCTCTGTTAACACTCAGCATCCAGTTTGGGTGGTAGATTCACACCATTTGTGTAAGCAATGAAGACTTTACATTCATCAATGTACTAGCCTAGTAGTTGTTCTGCAATACTGCAATGCCTGCATTGATTCTGAGTTCACTACAGCAAACTCAGAGGTTAAATAGTCATGTTACATGTGGGAGAGCATATAAAGGAAAATATGGCATTTGGGATATGGACCATGTCCCACAAGTCCTGGCTAAGACAGGGCTGGTAATCAGGAGCTCCATCTTGGCCATGGTGGGGACAGGTGGTAACTGCCAGAGATAGGCAATTTATTGAAGAGGTGGGGAGGAATTAGGGTCTCTATATGAGAAATTGGATGTCTGGATGATAGAGATGAGGGATTTGGTTTGAGCTGATTGGGGATCAGGCATGAGTCAGTTGGAAGCGGGGAATCATTAGTACGGGGGAGATTTGATACATTGTTGGGGAGGGGCCCAATGAAGAGGAGGTAAGTAATGGGACATACCCGAGTCAGATATGTTTAAAACCATGAAAATTTAATTAAAAATTACAAATGCTGGAAATCGGAAACTAAAGCAGAAAACGCAGGAAAATCCCAGTTGTGATAAAGGGTTGCTGTCTAAAAATGTTGACTGTTTCTCTTTCCAATGATGTTGCTTCCCCTGCAGAGCTTTTCCAGCATCTTTTGTTTTTGTTTTAATAAACCATTATTGTCTCCGAAGAGTCCAACAATGGGTGCATTTGGAACAACAAGAAACTTGTGTTTCTTATTTTCTTTTGGTGCTTTTGAAATTGAATTCTGTCCTTGATTTGTGTACTATGGTGTTTTTTTATTTAATTTATTCCGATTATGTGTTTTTTTGTTTTGTTGTGATTCTATGCATTGTAAGGTGTCCTTGGGTTTTAGAAAGGCGCCAGTAAATAAAATGATTATTATTATTATTATTATTATAATATCCCCAGTAGAGGTCTTTGCAAGGGAAATTACATAATTCAGTGCACATCTTGAATTGGATATTACTTTAAAAAGTGCAAGGATAAGTCTCAACTGGAAGTTGGCAATCCAAATAGTTGTAAAAATGTGCCCGATTGCATTATTTTCTAGACAAAAAAATCTTCATGAAAATATCACTGAAAAAAAGTAGCACTGCAGATCCAAATTTTAAGGGTAACTAGACCAAGTGCAGACCCGTTGGGTCTGTTCCCCCAACGTGCGGTTGCGGGGCAGGGGGGCAGCATGCGGCGTCACACACACTAACTAACCCCTTCCCCCCCGCACACACGTTAACTACCCCCTTGATATTATATTAATATTATTAATTTGCTCCTTTTACCCCATAACGGCCCTATCTACTGATGCATAGCCCCCAACTCGCAGGTGCTTCTAGAGAGGGGGGGGGAGTAGAGAGTGAGGGCAGAAAGAGAAGGGGCAGAGACAGAGAGAGAGGGGCAGAGACAGAGAGAGGGGCAAGAGACAGAGGGAGAGGGGGGTGTGGAGGAGAGGGAGGGTGGGAAGGGAGGGGGAGAGGTGGGGGGGAGGGAGGGGAAGAGGTGGGGGGAAGGGAGGTGGGGGGGAAGGGAGGGGGAGAGGTGGGGGAAGGGAGGGTGAGAGGTGGGGGGAAGGGAGGGGGAGGGGGTGAGAGGGGGAGAGAAGAAGGGGGAAGAAGGGGGGGAGAAGGTGGGGAGAGGGGCGGTGGAGGAGAGGGGGCGTTGTTACCGAACTGAACTCAGTGTGGAATGAATCCATTAACGGAGCCACTCTGCTGCTGGATTCTAAGTTGTCCCTGCCTTCCCTCTGGAAGCCTCCTCGTCCCCATCAGATGCCGAGTTCCCAGAGCCCTGGTTAAACGCAGGGGCCACTCATGGTTAAGTCTGTGAAAGCGGCCTCATCAGAGACTGTGAGCAGCAGCAGGGTTGACTGTAGGAAGGACCATTGCGCCTATTGTAGCCAGAAGCTGAAAACTAAATATTGCAGCGGGAAAACTGCGGCTGCGGTTCTGGCAACAGCCGGCGTTCTGCTCTGTCTGGGGGGAGAGGGCGAGTGGGGGTGAAGTGGGAGTGAAGGGGGAAGAGGAGGGGGAGAGGAAGGGGAGGATGGGGGAGAGCGGTGAAGTGGGGCGGGGTTGGAGTGAACGGGCAGGCTATAGGATCTTTGGCTCTGAGCGCGTAGGCGGCTCTGAGTGTGCGGGGGGTTGGAGCGGGCGGGCGTAGGAGTTGAGATGCGGGAGGCATGGCGCGAGCATACTTGGAGCGGGGGGGGGAGTGGAGCAGAGCCGGGCTGAGAGAGAGAGAGAAGCGGCTTGGATTGGTCGGCATGTGGGCATTGTGACGTCAGCAGCTGGTAAGAGCCGTTTCGATTTAAAAAATTGAGTTTTGTTTGAGTTTTGTGATCAATTTACTCAAAATCTGGGGAAATTATTGACCAAGGAGTGGATATGCGAATGTAAAAGTAAAATCGCTAGCGAAATGGTAAAAATCTCTGCGTTTTTGCGTCTGGTTTTCGCGGACTAACGAATCAAAGGCAAAATCAAAGGCAAAATCAAAATGACATGCACCTGACATACACCCACACACACACACACACACACACACACACACACACACACACACACACATACACACAGACAGTTTTAAAAGTATATAGCTGTTTTTTTTGTGGTATTCAGTAGTACAAAATCTAATTTTTGATTCCGTTCACAGGCTTGAGTGAAATATTCCCTATTCTTAATCATTATCCAACAACGCTATTGGAAATTGCAGACATCATAAAATTGCATAAACAGATCTGAGTTTCCCTGTGATGCTACTTATGTCAGAGATTCACTGGCAACACACATTTCTAAATTTGCTAATCAAAAGTGACAAAAGCTACTCAGTTCAGTTTAGTTCATTATCAATGTGTACCGCAGTACAGTGAAAAGCTTTTGTTGCGCACTAACCAGTCAGCAGAAAGACAATACATGATTACAATTGATCCCTTTACAGTGTATAGATACATAAGGGAATAACGAGCAGTGCAAGGTAAAGCCAGCAAAATCCGATCAAGTATAGTCCGAGTGTCACCAAAGAGGTAGATAGTAGTTCATCAATGCTCTCTGGTTGTGGTAGGATGATTCAGTTGCCTGATAACAGCTGGGAAGAAGCTGTCCCTGAATCTGGTGGTGGGTGTTTTCACACTTCTATACCTTTTACCTGATGGGAGAGGGGAGAAGTGGGAGTGGCCAGGGTGCGACTCGTCCTCGATTATGCTGCTGGCCTTGTCAAGGCAGCGTGATGTATAAATGGAGTCAATAGAAGGGAGGTTGGTTTGTGTAATGGTGTGGGCTGCATCCACAATTTGCTGAAATTTCTTGGTCTTGGATGGAGCTGTTCCTAAACCAAGCTGTGATGCATCCTGACAAAATGCTTTCTATGGTGCATCTGTAGAAGTTCGTGAGAGTTGTCAGGGACATGCCAAACTCCCTCAGCCTTCTAAGGAAGTAGAGATGTTGGTGTGCTTTTTTGGTTGTTGCTTCAATAAGGGTGGTCCAGGAGTTGTTGTTGTTGATATTGACTCCTAGGAATTTGAAGTTTTCAACCATCTCTACTTCGGCACCATCAATGCAAACTGAGGTATGTGTACCCCTTTGCTTCCTGAAGTCGATCACTATCTCCTTTGTCTTGCTGACATTGAGAGAAAGATTTTTTGTCTTCACACCAGGTCACGAGGTTCTCAATCTCCTTCATCTCATCATTATGTGATATCCGGCCCATAATGGTGGTGTCGTCTGCGAATTTGAAAATTGAATTAGATTTGTATATGGCTGCACTATTGTGGGTGTACAAGAAGTAAAGAAGGGGCGGAGAATGCATCCTTGTGGAGCCGCCGTGTTGAGGATTATCGTGGAGAATGATTTGTCCCCTATCCTCACTGATTGGGGTCTATTGGTGAGGAAGTTGAGGATCTAGTTGCAGAGATGAATGCTGACACCAAGTCCCGATAGTTTGATGATAAGCTTGGATGGTAAAATTGTATTAAAGGCAGTTTTTAGCAAAACCCAACCTGGATTGGTCATTTTTGAAGGGGAGAAAATTGAAAAACAAAGTTTTAAATTTAAATTTATGCTGTGGTTGAATGTCATGAGTCATGATATACACACTTTATTCAGTAACAAATACTATGGTGTTAGCAAATCTCATGGTGTTAAATGTAAATTCACTTCCACAAATTGAAAAAAACATAGTAACTTTATTGTCAAAAAATATTCTTAAGATCTTCTTTGAGACATAAATAAAAAATTGACAGCAAAAAGGAAGAAATATCATGGGACGTTAGAAAGCTAGACCAGTAGTTTGCATATGAGGAGAGTTTAAAGAGGAGGAAAGAGGTGGAATGAAAATTCCAGTGTTGTAAATTGTTGGAAGCATGCCTGCTAATGAGGAGTCAAAGCAATGGGAATGAGTTAGATGCTAGAATCCAAGGAATAGAGATCACAAAAGGGTTGGGTGGGGTGGTGGGGGTGGTGGGGGTTTGAAGGAAGTTACAAAGATTGACAATGACTAGACCTTGAATGGATTCAAACAGACGGATGATGATGCATGATTGGAATGGATGTGGTAGGATTTTTATGAGGAACAGCTTGTCTTACTCAAGGTCAAATGGAATTTTACAGTTCTAAACAATTTGTTTCCACCTGAGTTCTGGCCAAGATAGTGTGAATGAACTGGAGGCAAGATAGAACTGGAACCATGATGTTAATGTTAGGAGTGAAGACCACAGCTTCAGTCTTAATGTTTAGTTGGAGGTAATTGTGACTGGTCTAATGCAACACTCACCACAGAGAGACAATGGGGAAGTTGATGCGAATAATGGTGACTCAACGTGCCAAGTCCATGAATTTTGACACATGTTAAGAGAAACAACTGATGAAGGTGATAAATCCAGTTACTTATGAACAGTGAATGCTCTCATATACGTAATGCTACAAAGCACCATGGGTAATATCCTCAGAACAAAGCAATAACCTACCTTGCCAAAAGGCTATATATAGTACACTGTAGGAGAGGGGAGAGAAAATAAATATAGTATCCAAATTTCTGAGCCATTGTCTTTGTGATATTGGGCAGTGCAAAATGATGATTTCAGATTCAGTTCCTGCAGTCACGGAAATCGCTGTCAAAACAAGGGGGACACACAATATCTTGGCGGCCGCAAGCGCGCATGCGCACACATGCCAGGCTTCGGCCATGGGCCCTGTCTAGTATCTTTGCTGTGGACGGTAACATTGGGAGCTGACCTGGTTGGTGTCCGCCCCGAATCGTGGGACTTGAATCGGCCCATTCACGGGGCCTTCCATCCCCCGGCAGGGGCTTCAACATCGGAATCCTCGATCGCCTCGACGCAGCAATTTGACCGCGGGGCGATGGAAGATCCCGGCTGCGCCGGGCCGGGCGATGAAAAGCCTCGCGAACGGGCCGATTCAAGCACGGCTCTATGTTCTTTGCTCCACGGATGTCTGCCTCCTCCAATCACCGCGCTCTATCCTCAGTCCCACCCCCTACTTCCGCCTCTGACCGACACCTCCCTCCTCCAATCATCGCGCTGAATCATCATTGTCCCCCCCCCATTGCCTGCTGACCGACGTCTCTCTCATCCAGTCGGCGCCCTCGATCATCAGTCCCACCCCCACTATCTCGCGGAAAGCGGAGATTTCACCGAGTTTTAAAATCCGGATTATAAAAAATGGGGGGGATCGTCCCCCACCTCTCAAAACAGGGGGGGGGGACATGCCCCCTGTCCCCCCCCCCAGGATTTCCGCCCCCTGAGTTCCTGGTCTCAAATCAAATATGTTCCCTATACTTAATTTAACATAATTCAACAATGCTACTGGAAATTGAGACTTCTGGAAACTGGGCAAGAGTAGTTCTGGATTGGCCAGGCAGAGGAATGTTGGGTGGGAGAGGGGGGATGATTAATCCTTTGCCCATTAACAAAACAATTAAGTAATCAGGCAGTGGATGTTTGGCCCAGTCACTACTGTATGAGAACCATTAACACTGTTTATTAGTTGGAAGCTTTCAGCAAATTTATATTTTTTATATTTTATGATATATTCTTTATTTTTTAACATTAATGAGTCAACAACTCACAATTTACAATGTCTTAATCTGCATTGTGTGTTTGCAAGAGGTTTGGGTTTATTGAACAAGAATAAATACTGTTAACAAATCCCAAATGAAGCTGAGTACTGCAAGTACATTAATACAGAATGCTTCAATAACATATTTCATTCTGAATTTATAATAAAGCAAGCTACCTAACTAGTATCACATCACAGCTCTCATTATGCAGAATCATGCACAAAATTACCTAGATGATGAGATGTACATGTAATTTAATTCTGCCTGTTGAGTCTAATGGACACATCATGAACCATTGCAGGCATTACAATACTAGCCTCTGCACTACCATGACAACAAAAAAAGCTGGTTGTTTTAATTCTGTTATCTTGCCAGTTGTACAAAGGTTATGGTGAAAGTATTAATAAAAGCGCAAGTTGCTCTTAATGACAGTTTGCTCATAAGTGTTTCAATGGGCCACGATTTATATTATCGACTGCTACTCCAGGATTCATGCAGGTAAAAACATGCAAGAAAGCATACCGACATGCATTAGTGTAACACTCATTTAATTGCTTATTGAATAATTGACTGTCAATACCCATATTATTCAGACCCTCAGGGGCTGGTTTATGTTAGAATGAAAACAGTTCAAAATGATATATGCAGGCCAATAAAATGGGAAATTGTACAGCCACTTTCACGGTTAGCTCAGCATCCCCATGTAGATCAGCTGATTTGCAAATGATTCCAGAAAGTACGCCTAGGAGCAGACTTCATTTATGCTGCCCAGTATTGTTCAATTATGCTCAGGCATGCGATGCTCCTGCAGTGCAGGTCTTGAGGGTGGACAATGGGAGAGGTGGTTTAAGATGCGTCCTAATCTATAGAGTTTGAGTGGAGAGGTGGGGGTGACTTGAACATAATGAAATAGTCACCGGATTCAGCATTCAGTGCAACAAAACAATTACAGATGAGTTATAAATAAGGATGACGACCCCATTCAGTGTATTCTCTCTCAGGAATCACCTGCAATTTAGGTTATTTTTATTCTTCTATTATGTAAAATTAAAAAATAAAATTTAAAAAAATCATGGCTCATAGTTCTCTCTACTAGTATCTTAAAATGATTTAGCTGAAATCAGCCCACCATTTCCCACACAATGGTGCCTTAAGTAGCACTGCTATTTTATTATAATTTCAGTTGCTGTAGTATAATAGTAAGATTAAACGAGAACTTACCAGTTTGAAGATTGATCTTTATTTTATGAGGAGTTACATAGATACATAGATACATAGAAAATAGGTGCAGGAGTAGGCCATTCGGCCCTTCGAGCCTGCACCGCCATTCAATATGATCATGGCTGATCATCCAACTCAGTATCCCGTACCTGCCTTCTCTCCATACCCCCTGATCCCTTTAGCCACAAGGGCCACATCTAACTCCCTCTTAAATATAGCCAATGAACTGGCCTCAACTACCCTCTGTGGCAGAGAGTTCCAGAGATTCACCACTCTCTGTGTGAAAAAGTTTTTCCTCATCTCGGTCTTAAAGGATTTCCCCCTTATCCTTAAGCTGTGACCCCTTGTCCTGGACTTCCCCAACATCGGGAACAATCTTCCTGCATCTAGCCTGTCCAACCCCATAAGAATTTTGTACGTTTCTATAAGATCCCCTCTCAATCTCCTAAATTCTAGCGAGTATAAGCCAAGTCTATCCAGTCTTTCTTCATATGAAAGTCCTGACATCCCAGGAATCAGTCTGGTGAACCTTCTCTGCACTCCCTCTATGGCTATAATGTCCTTCCTCAGATTTGGAGACCAAAACTGTACGCAATACTCCAGGTGTGGTCTCACCAAGACCCTGTACAACTGCAGTAGAACCTCCCTGCTCCTATACTCAAATCTTCTTGCTATGAAGGCCAACATACCATTCGCTTTCTTCACTGCCTGCTGCACCTGCATGCCTACTTTCAATGACTGGTGTACCATGACACCCAGGTCTCGCTGCATCTCCCCATTTCCTAATCGGCCACCATTTAGATAATAGTCTGCCTTCCCGTTTTTGCCACCAAAGTGGATAACCTCACATTTATCCACATTATACTGCATCTGCGTTGGTGATTACGTGAAGAAGACCCGTCAGGGCGCCTGCGCGTCAATCTTCAAAGCAGCGGTGTGAAATCACAAACAACAATAACAAAGTAACATAGTAACATAGTAAAAACGAGTAAATTTAGAACTTCCATCTGACCTTTATGAAAGAGGGTTGGGTGTGGTGGGCACGTAATCACCAACGTAACTCCTCATAAAATAAAGATCAAACTTCAAACTGGTAAGTTCTCGTTTAATCTTACTATTTTACTTCGGAGTCACGTGAGTGACTATGTGAAGATTTTAAAGCTTTGTGATTTCATGCCGCAGATACAAATCCCGGCTTCTCACTGCATTGATTGACTCGGAACGAGAAATAATCAATAATGCATTAATAATGACATTTGCATGACAAATGCAGTAATTCATTTATTTTAATAATAGAATTAACAGTATCCCCTTTAAACCAGGGGAAATTATACAGCTTAAAATAGTGTCTACAAACAGCCCCGTATTGGCAATAGGCCGATGGTAAAACTGTTGAAACACCAACTCATTGGACTACCCGGCGGCTGTGAGAATATGGTCGACGGGGATGTCCTTCGCCCTGGCCGCCGACGTTGCAGCTGCCCTAGTCGAATGGGATGTAAAAACATAAGTGTTAATACCTGCAGCAATCAAGACTTGTTTCAACCATCTTGAAATAGTCTGTACTGAGACTCTCTTGTGTGTTTTTTTGTGTGTGATAAACAATCCAGTTTCCATATTTCGTAAAACCCTTGTAGCCTCAATGTATTGTAACAAATATGTCTTAATACATAGACATGGATCTGTTGGATATGCTGATAAAACAATTCTGAATCCTGTCACACCTGGCCTACTTTGTTTGAGTAGGTCATAAATGTAAAACATAACATTATCTTGAGCCACTTCCATCCTGTCTATTTGTAACTTTTGTAATGTCTGCACTCACTGTGCTGTTACTAATGCCATAAGCATGACCACTTTCATACTGATTTTGGCCAAAGTCAAAGACATACCAGGAGACCATTCACAAAGTAGCTTAAGAACCACACTTACATCCCAGATTGCCACGTACCTAGGCTTAGGAGGTCTGGAATTAAAATTCCTTTCATCAATTTGGAAACGAGCGGATGAGACCCAATAGGATTTCCTTCCGACTCCATAAATAAATATGAGGACAATGCACTTCTGGCTGAATTAATTGCACTATAACTCAACCTTTCATCATAATAAAGTGTTGACAAAAACTCTAGAACATTTGAGATATCTGCCGTACAATATTCAACATTCTTTTGTACACAGAACTTTTCCCATTTCTTTATATAAGAAATGTACTGCTTTTGAGTGCTCTTCCTCCAGGCTGCCGTAAGCATGTCCACGGTATGCCCAGACAGTCCTTGCCCGAGAAAAGGCCTTCTTAAATCCTGATAATTAACAAATCCATACGATCATATAATGGATGTTGTTCTCCTGTTACCGGATGCAGCAGTAAATCCCTTCTTTTCGGGACTTTCATCAATGGCAGTGTCGTCAATTGTAATATCAAAGGAAATCATGGCTGTGTAGGCCAATCCGGTACCACCAGTACCCCGGAGGCGGTATCTTGCCTGATTTTAAGCAAACACCGACATGAGGCAGAATGGTGGAAATGCATACAAAAACATAACACCCCAATGTAGCGAGAAAGCATCAATCGCTACTGCACCTGGATCTGGTTCCCATGACACTTATCTCGATAGCTGATGATTTAATCTAGATGCGAACAAGTCGATATCTGGCATTCCAAATCTGGCTACTATGTCATTGAATACCTCTCGATTCAACATCCATTCTTTGTCTTCATGGAATTTCCTTGACGTGGTGTCTGCTATAATATTCAATCTACCTGGTAGATAAATAGCTGAAATCCAAATATTCCTGTCAATACACCAAGACCAGATTTGATTAGCCAACTTATCACAAGACACCGACTTGATTCCACCCATGTGATTAATATATGCCACTGCTGTTGTATTATCAATAAGAAGCTGAACATGCAGGTTAGTCGTGTTAGAGCAATAAGCTTGGAGTCCATAGAACCCTCCTAAAAGCTCTAAATAGTTGATTCCCCATGTCTGCAGAAACAATGCATCTTCCATATTCCATCTGCCTCTGCAGCTGGATGCCAAATCAGGTGCACCCCATCCTAGTGCACTGACATCAGTTTGTAATACCATGGAAGGCTGTTTAATCAGTATTTTACTGAAACTACTTGAGACATGTAGAATCCACCACTGCAAATCAGAAACAGCATTTGTTGTTAACTGCATGGCCCTATCAAAATGGCCGCCATGCATCCTCAGTGCCTGTTCTTTAGCTCTCTGTAGCTGTTGGTAATGTAATGGCCCATATTGTACTGCTGGAAAAGCTGCTACTAATTTCCCTAGCACAGTAGCCACATGTCTAATTGAAGGTTTTCGCTCATTTAACAGCTTAATGCAACCATCAATCAACTCCACCCTTTTTTCACTGGGCAAAGTTACTACCATGTGAACTGAATCAATTGTGAAACCCAAATAATCAATTGATGTAAGTGGTGTTAACCTTGATTTCTTTGGATGAATTAGAAAACCCAAACTTTCAAAAGTGGATTTAACAACTGAGACAGATAACTCAGCTAACTCTTTTGTTCATCCTATAATTAGGACATCATCCAGTTAAGCCATTACCACATGCCCCTGGCCTCTCAGCAGCCCCAGAATTGATTTTAACAATTTAGTGAATGTGCTAGCTGAAGTTAACCCATTAGGCAGAGCTTTGAACTGCCATAACTGGTTCATCCAGATACATTTTAAATATTTCCTATCTTCCAAATGAACAGACACTGAATAATATGCATCTTTTAAATCTATAGTTGCCATATAACATGCTTTTGAAATAAGTTGTTTGGCAGTCACAAAAGTCTCCATTTTAAAGTGTCTAAATTGAACAAAAGGATTA
Source organism: Malacoraja senta (assembly GCA_038087875.1). NCBI lineage: Eukaryota > Metazoa > Chordata > Chondrichthyes > Rajiformes > Rajidae > Malacoraja > Malacoraja senta. The sequence continues at coordinate 59,995,260 of CM075977.1, read as the reverse complement.
AGACTTGTCAAGTCCAAAATAATCCTACATCCTCCATCCTTTTTAGGTCGGGGAAAAATATTAGACACAAATTGGTGAGTTTGATAAACCGACTTTTCAATAACTCCTTTATTACATAAGTTTTCAAGTTCAGCTTGAACCTCCATCACTTCTTTTTGTGAAAACTGGAGTGTTCTGCTAGGAACATGCTGGATGGGCAAATCATAATTTGGATCGAACTCAATTCGAAACCCTTGTATAATACTCAGAATAACAAAGTCTGAAGTAATCTGCTTCCAACTTTTATAGAAGAGATGTAATCTGCCCCCAACATGGCTGTACTGCCTTTAATATGTTCCCATGAGAACCAGGTCCACCTATCTCCTTAGTCACTTGAGTGACCTGTGGTCCCTGGCTTCTGGCGGGAAGACCCACGCTTGTTCGTGTTCCCGCTGCAGGCCAACAACTACGCCCCTGCGACGATGATCGACTTGTTCCTGGTGTAGGCCCAGAATCAGTATGACGTCTGAAAGGATACCTCCTCTTCACAGACTTGCCAACCATCGATGTTTTGATCAACCCGGCTGTTTTTGCCTCATCATCCAACTCCTTCACGCGTCTCGCGAGGTCTTCTCCGAAGAGTAAGTTGGGTACTGCACATTACTGGGCTTGCAGAGTGCTGCGAATTTGGGATTGATGGTGGGCCGAATGGCACACTTCCTCAAACAATTGATCTCAAAGTGGGCACTACATAGCAACCCTAGTGCCTCTTGATGCAAATCCATCATCTGCTGGCCTCTATCCATTGTTCTGGCAAATGCAGTTATTCCAGAACCCAGCAGCTTCAATATTCTCTGCCACTTTATTTCTAGGGCTCTCATGCCCATGTCCATCTGACCCCATATCACTTGGTTTACTGCTGGTGCTTTCAACAATACGCAGTTCCTCGGGGTCTCGTGCTTTTTGGCAGTTTCATCTATCGTAAGCTGCTCCAGCTGATGGGATACCAAGTAGTTGATCGTGGAGGCCAACTCTTCTCCCAGTGGCTTTCCTGACCCTGACGGGGCAGCGAATCGTACTGCCAGAGGTGGAACATCTGGCAGCTGCCATTCTTCGCTTGAATCGGCCTCACCGTCAGAGTCAGGGTCAGAACTCTGATGACCCTGTGCACGCGCCTCATCAATGAGGGTGCTCTCAAACAGCCCTTTGCTAGGTGCTGCTGACCTGGCTTTTGGAGCCTGGCTTTGGCTACACTCTAGCCTGAGTGTGCTTTTCTCCAGTAACTTGTTTAACAGGCTTTCTATCTGAGAAATCCGCTCAAAAGCGGTATCCAGCCCTGGAGTCGCATCCTCCTGATCGGACTCCTCCTCCGTGGGCCTGACGGACTTGTATTTAGCTTTGCGCCCTGCTGGCGCTGACTGTGTTCTTTTAAGACCCAAGTCCACAGTCGCTACGCTCCCAGCCGGCGACTGTACAGGGGTCTGAGGCAGCTGTTCGCCGACCGCAATCTCGCGACTTTCCACCGGCTTTGCCGCTCGCCTCTTCCCCTTGCCCGTTTTTTCCATGGCGCCTGTCGAAAAAAAACCCACAGACCCACAGCAAAACGGACCCGGAAACTATTGAAAAAGTTTTTACTTACCTTGTAGTTGACAAGTACATTTCCACTAGAGGAGCGCTGCTCCTCACATCCGTTTGCGCCAATGCGTCTGACGTAATGACGCGCAGGCACCCTGACGGGTCTTCTTCACGTAGTCACTCACGTGACTCCGAAGTAAAATCTGCCTGTGTTGCTTCTCATGCCTCTTACATGCCTCACTATACATGTGCATCCACCAGGCTTCATTCTGCTGGTTTAAATTGGTGACTAAGCTCAGCGCTCAATCTTTGCTTCTAGATGTCCAGATTTGCCTTTACGAGAGCACGCCATATTTTAACACTGAGGACGAGCTTGTTTTTTCTGAACAAATTAAGTTGTCCCATTCAGAAATAGTGGTCAGACATCTCCATGCCTATTACTAATGGAAAGCTGGTTTGGTGTGATATTGTACAATCCTGAATAACACGTTAGAAAAGAAATCCTGCCAGAATCAAGCAGGTACTTAGACAACCAATACAAAACATTCAAGATAGACACAAAATGCTGGAATAACTCAGCTGGTCAGGCAGCATCTCTGGAGAAAAGGAACAGTCATGATACAAAACGTCAGCTATCCCTTTTCTCCAGAGATGCTGCCTGACCCACTGAATTCCTCTTGCATTTTGTGTCTATCGTTGGTGTAAACCAGCATCTGCAGTTCCTTCCTACAACACAAAACTCTCACCTGATATTCAGGAACAGAGTGTAAATGGATGCTCTCATAGTAATTTTGCCTACTTCTGCCAACTTGTCACAGTTAATATCAATCGCCTCATACCTTCCTATAACCTTCCAACCCATTCCATGGACGAAACAGCATTGGGTCACGAATTCAGCGTGTGTTGGGAACTGTCAGCTCAGAAATGAAACTAACTTTTGATTGTTGTTACAATTTATAACATTCCTGGACCAATGAGTCAATTGCTAGTGGCATTGGCTTCTCCGACAGTGCTGATCCATACTAATTCTGATTAATTAGTTCCCTACCATATGTCCCTGAGGATTTTATTACAGAAACAGAGACCGATGGGCCAGGTTTGTTTTAAACTGGACTGAAGTAAACCTGTCAAACTTGCATCTGAGAAAACACAGATGTTATACATATACTTACAACTAATTTCTTCAGGATGCAAAACCTTTGGCCAATCACATATGCTATCCACAAATCTGCCAAATGGGCTTTTATTTTGTGGGAAACTTCCTCTTTTCGTGATTAATGCCATTCCTTTTCAATCTTGTTTAAAGCTGTAAGCACTCAACCTGAAGGCCACCCTGAACCTGGGAAAAGAATATATCTCAGCCCTTTACCTCACTTAAATCTTCTGAATTGGCTGATGTTTCTGCACTTTCTCTAACTCAGTTCATGACTCTTAGTTGAACAGTGTTGTGAGAGCAGTGAGCATCTGAAAAGTAACATTTCATGAACAGCTGCAATCAAACATGTAGCTAGCTCATCTCTCAATATCACAGGGAGCACTACAGTAGTATGTGTATGAGATGGGGCTGTAGCCCAGTGCGTGGCTGGCTGGTTCAGGAAAAACAGAAGTGAAGCCAAATCTATATCTGTTGCCCTACAATGCTGAGGACTATATTCTGTACTCTATCTTCATCTTTGCCCAATTCAAATGTACACGCGTTTGGCTTGGTTGTATTTATGTATAGCAATATCTATTTGTTTGGATAGCATGTAAAACAAAGCTTTTCACTGTACCTCAGTACACGTGACAATAATAAACCTAAATTAAGCCTCCCCACAAAATTGCCAACATTGAATGTATTCCAAAAGGTTCAAGCATGTGATTTCTACCCCAAATTGCCCCGTTCACATCCCTAATATATTTTTAACCATAATGTTAGTTACAAATGATAATCATTATTTCAAGGTGCTTCCTTTGAAAAATGTGTCCAAACTAACTTGGTTGTCTGGGTTGCAAAGATGTGCTATAGAAAGTTTCAGTAACAGACTATGGAGAGTCCTTGAATAAACTAATCACCATGTTTGAGCTCATTGTATCCCACATGTACTAGTTAGTTTGTTAGTTAAGAACCTTCTGAACACAGTACTCTTCAACTAATAAAACGAGATGAACAGCTGCAATCAAATATCTAGCCCACCTCCCCATTGGATAGGAAGAAATATAATGGTGCGTATATGAGATAGGATCTCAAATTTCTGAAAGTTGAAAATGTTGGAAACACCCAACAGGTCAGACAGCACGGTGGAAAAAGAAACAGTTAACATTTCAAGAAAAAAGTCATTTCTAGCATCTGCAGCTATTCATTTATATTTCTGCTCAGTGGTTCAGAGGAGTTGGTAACATTAATCATTAGCACCCAGAGAGTGGGATACAGTTGCACTAAGTTATCACATGGAGTTACGTCAGTTTGCACTGAAAAAAGAATGCTGCAAGTGTCTTGAAACATGTAAATATATAAGGATATTCACAGACTAATTACTTAGGTTTCAATCCTGAGCTCCAGGGAAGTATGTGTGGAGTTAACATGTTCTCCTTGTAAGTATGTAGGTTTCCTTTGGGTACTCTAAATTATTCCCAAATCCCAAAGTCATCTTGGATAGTAAGATAATTGGCTACTATAATTTACCCCTAGTGTAGGTTGGTGGCAGGAAGATCAAAACGTGTTGATGAACATGTGAGAGAAATAGGTTTCACGAAAATAAATGGTGTGGGATTGCTGATATAGACCCGATGGGCTGAATGACCTCCAGTGTGTGAGGAAAATATGAATCATAAAATATGAATTGTGCTGGTCTAGATTCCCAGTATGGAATTGCTACCTCGAGTCTGCCAACAGATGTACTCACCTAGGCTGGAAGATCTATCTCACTGTCTGTCAACACACTGACAGTCCCACTGAATGGTTTGGATAATGATCGGACCTGAGATAATGTAAGCCAGAAGTCTTTCTCTGAAACACTGCAATACCACTTGACAGACAAAGAAGCGAGGCTGAAGCCTTCCTGGCTTTGAACGTTACCATTGATTGTGATAACTTTGAAATGTCTCTGGCATTTGGCAACCCAGTCTGTCAGTAAGTGCAGCATATCAATGATTTGGTCTCAGACGTTGGCTTCTGACATCCTTTACCTAAATTCCAAATTATCTTTGAGAGTCTGACGCCAGATATTAACATAGCACATGAACAAGAGCACTTACTCCATATTCAATGGCTGAATATAGAACTACTGTAAAAGTTCACTACAATCCAGCCAATGATCAATGCTGGAGGATTGGCAACTGTGATTCATTTGGCATGCGCCTGCCTGAGTGTCTAAACCCTAACAGTCTACAAAAGCTATGAATAAATTGCCTACTGGATAGTTTTCCCTGGACAATGGCGGAAGGGTTTGTTGGTCAAGGGATGGAACTAAAATGTGCCCACATATATATGAACAAAATTTGCATTAATAATTGATTCAGAGGTTTTAGTCAAACATATTTTACGTGAAACAATTGTTTTTTTTATGAATGAAAGATATAATAGAATATTTTAAGTTGATAGAAAATCCTTCTCATAGAACAACTCTTGCTTCTGAATCTGAATATGTGGATTCGAGTTTGCAGTGGAGTTATCACTTGTCAGCACAAAAATCTAAGCTGACACTTCAGTACAGTACAAAGGAATTGCTGAGTCTTTTAGATGAACCATTAGACTGGAGGCCTGTCTTCTCGTTTAGTTGGATAAATAAAAATGCAAAGGACTGTGTAAAGGAATGGGAAACTGTCATATAGCCAACCAGCTTCAAAGACACGAAAAGAAGAAGAAGAAATATCACGTGGTACTGCGTCACAGACTAAAAACTGAAAGTACTTGAAATATCAGCAGTTCAGGTAGCATCTGTGGAGTGAGAAACAACATTAATATTTCACGGTGATAGCATTTGATCAGAACTAAGAAAAGTAGAAAACAAAACATGTGGTACTGTTTCACAGATTAAAAACTGAAAGTACCTGAAATATTTAACAGTTCAGGTAGCAACTGTGGAGTGAGAAATAACATTAATATTTCAGGTTTATAGCGTTTCATCAGAACTAAGACAAGTTAAAAATCAAACATGTTTTAAGCCCAAAGCAGCAAAGGAATGGAGAGTACAAAAGGAATGTGACTGATAGACCATAAGAGAAAAAAGGCTGCAGATGTTGAAAGAACACAAGCAGCATCTGACCAGTATTTCACCCCCCACCCCCCCCCCCCCCCCCACACACACACAAGGTCACTAAAGCAGATTATCAATTGAATATCTTATTTATGGGACCTTATGGGACCTTAGAGACTGCAAATTCAGCATGTTGACATCACTTGAAACATAATTAATTGGTCATGATGTGCTCAGGACATTGAAGGCATTCTGTAGGGATATATAATGAGAAGTTATATGATCCACTGTGCTCTACACGCAAGGCACCCCTAAAGGTCTCGACCCGAAACATCACCTATCAATGTTCTCCATGGATGCTGCGTGACCTGCTGAGTTACACCAGCACATTGCGTCCTTTTGTGTATTAACCTGCAGTTCTTTAATTTAACCCCTCGTGCACTATTAGAAGGCCTTGATGCCGTTCACATGCAATGTGATGGGGATGCACGCTTGTTTAACGATGAACCAAAAATACCTGCCCTGGATGAAGCTGACAATGATGAATTATTCTTCCATTAATTTGCAAAAACGTGCAGTGGCATTCTGGCTGTAAACTCACAATTTAACCATCTATTTTTTTGATAACTATCCAGCTACTATCACGGTAAGGCTTTAGCTGAACAATGTAAAAAGCATAATATAGTTTTATTACGATTAGTGTTCAGAAAGCCTACACGTATTTCAGCTGCATCACACAGCAATTTATTCTGCAATAGTAGAAAGGAAAATGTTATGCATCACTAATTTCTGCTGCTATCAAGTACAAATGCCTGTGGTGTTTCTGTATGACACATTATGAGAGAATTTTATCCATCAAGATGATCGCTATAAGATTTGGTCTGACTGAAAACTCCCTAAGGAGGCCAGTAGAGAATGCAGGAGATGGAGGAAGGTGGCTGGAGGTGTTGGTGAGATTAACCTTGTTCAGACATATTACATGGAGACTAGTATACTTCTTCAGACTCGTCATAGGCTCATCAGGATACATGGAATCCAGAATGCATTATATGTGTGTGAACAAGGCAATAAACTCAATACAGCAATGAAGCAGAAAATGCTTTGAATACGTACATGATTATAGAACAGTCAGGAAGAAAGCACCGGCTGTTAATTATTGGAAGCAGGATGAAGATGTTTCCTTCGCAACACTGAATTGTATGAATGAAGTAGAAGCAAATTGTAGAATTGCAACTCTCCTGCACAAAATCTATACTGTAACTACTTGGCAGAATAAACTACCAGACATATGAAATCATTCATGTGTAGTAACAACCAGATCTTCCTTACTGACCCAGAATGTAAGGCAGGCATTCATGCGGGATAATTGACCTGAAAACAAAGAGTGGATAACAGAATAGAAATTAATATCATAAAATGGCTTCACACAGTTTTTGCATTTGTAAAATAATGTTAATTGAGCTAGAAGGTATTGCAGCATTTCTTTTGAGGAATGCTTGAATAATGAAACATTTGTGAAACACATAATGTTAAAATGACGATAGCTGCTCTGTGCTGCTTTGTCTGTGCATAAATATGTTATACCAGACGCTAGTTTGAGCCATTTAACAATTCAAAACCTTCCCGTTGGATATTTACCCTCAATTAAACCAGAACTAAATCTTATATAAAGGCAAATAAGGCTTGGGTAAAATCATTTCCTTATGTTGGTAAATAACAGCATTCTTTACAGTGAGAGATAATTTAAAAAATAAGCAGCAGGGGCAGAATGTAGAGTTTTCTCAAATCTTTCGTAGGTATTTCAAAGAGGGACAGCAAACCAATGTTGGAGGAGTCACCCATGGAAGCCATACTGGATGAGGGTTGAAGTAGCAAATGAACTGAGGTTAGGCTAGCACAAGATACAAAAGGGATCATTGTTATCTCAACTGATCTCAGCTTGTGAGGGGGCGGGCAGGGGGGGGGGTGGTGGAGACAGCTGGAAGAGAGCAGGGGCAGGACAGAGACTGGCAGGTAATAGGTTGATACAGGTGAGGAGGGTGTGGCTGTGTATTGTGTTTCCAATTTTGTGACGTCTGGGTGATGTTGTATAGTCTGGCCTACTGGAATGTGCTGAACAGGCCAACATACCAAAAGAGGGAGAAGGATGACATGTATAGATGTCCAGTTCTGATACAAACAGAAGGAAAGAACGTTATCTGAAGATGGAGAATTAAGTATTGAATTCCTGCAGGGTGTATCATGCCCAGAAGAAGAATGAGGTGTTCCTTTAGTTTACGTTGGGACTCATTGTGACAGTGCAGGAGGTACAGACCAAGAGTTTATACTGGGAGTGGGATGATGAATTAAAATTGCTGGCAAGCGGAAGATCAAGGTCATTCCTGCAGACTGAACACTGGTGCTCCACATTGCAACCACCCAATCTGTGTTACTTCAGTGCAGATTAGACCACATTGCATCTCCATTAAATACACGAGATTGGAAGAAGTGCAGGTGAAACAATGCCCTATTTAGAAAGACTGTTTAGGTCCCTGGATGGTGAAGGGAAGAAGTAAAAGGACGGTTATTACACCACTCGCAGTTGGAAGGAAATGTGCCACACAGTGGAGAGAAGTAGAGAGGGGAGGGGATTGTGGAACAGGGAGTTGCAAGGGGAGCACTCGCTTCAAAATGGTGAAAGGAAATAGGAGGAGAGTATGTGTCTGGTGGTGGAATCTTGTTGGAGATGGTGGAAATTCCAAAATATTTTTTTTTAGCTGTTCTAAATACCTCAGTTACATCAACCCTAAATATTTTTTCCCAAGGCACTACAAATTCCCAGGTCATTCCATTGCATACAAAATGCCCTCAAAATATAATCATATTTCTTTTACCAAATAGAAAATACTCTTGTCTATTTTCGTTAAAAGAACTCACACGAATGCCAGTGGCTCAAAGTTTGCCTTGTCCGGCAGAGATCCTAATGCTAGACACTACCCCAGTATCTCCCTTCTCTACAGAGGAACAAATGTGATGCTTTACATGTGCAATACATGTTACAAGCATGATAAGACCTGAACAAAAATCAATTAACTGTTAATTCTATGCCTGTTAACTAGAGTTATGCATTTTCCCAGAGGACTACTGTGCAGGAATAATGTATGGGGTGCATAGTTGTAGTTTGTACATGCTTTCACACTTGTTCTCAGCATGCACAGATTGCTTGGCAAATATTCCAATGAAAAGTAGCATGATTTCTTCAAAGATTGGGCTCAGCAGCTGAGAATGGCTTTGAGCTGGCATTGAGCTAGATAGCTCTGTTCTTTCAAATTCCTATTGCCAATGTCATAATCCTCTTCATTGTTCCTCTGTCAATACAGAAGGTTAGACAATGAACAGCAGGTGCAATGTTTATTAAGTAACAGCACCTCGTATTTCGCTTGGGCAGCTTACAACCCAGCTGTTTGATATTTAATTTCTCTAACTTCAAGTAACCCTTGCTTTCCCTCCCTCTCCATCCATCCCCCATCATAGTTCTCCAAGTAGTTTCACTGTCCTTCTGATTAATTTTACTGATTATATGCCTCCTTGTCACCTTCACCCCAGATAACAATGAACCACTCTACATTTTCTTATCATCGTCTGCTTTAATCTGTCGTTTTCACACCTTATCCATCAATATCTCTGGACTCCCCCTCCCCTGACTCTCAACCTAAGGAAGGGATTGGACCCAAACGTCACCCATTCCTTCTCTCCAGAGGTGCTGCCTGTCCCACTGAGTTACTCCAGTATTTTGTGTCTACAATGAACCGCAGGAGCTGATTTACAAAAAAATGACACAAAGTGCTGGAGTAACTTAGCGGGCATGCAACATCTCTGGAGAATATGGATTGGTGACATTTCAGGTTGGGACCCTTCATCAGACTGATACAATACTGTACAGACTATCTTCTGTAGTGATAGCTACACTGTAAGAGGTGAATAATTTTATATTTGAGCTGCTCTCAAATGGTATACATATAAAATTGGCTTAATTTTCAAGTATGTTCCAGTTCAAGTTCACATTTATTGTCACTTAACCTATTAAGGTACAGTGAAATTTGAGTTACCATACAGCCATACTAAGTGAAAAGAACACAACACACACATAAAATAAAATGTAACATAAAAATCCACCACAGTGTAATCAACATTCCTCACTGTGATGGAAGGCAATAAAGTTCAGTCATCTTCCACCTGCTATATCCTCCTTATCAAATATTTAACTGAGGACAGAATGCCACATGATGTTGTACCTGGGTGTTATTGTGAGGAAGAAAGGGAGAGGGCACATGAATAGAATCTACAAATATCACTGCGAGAATGGAACTTACAAGCCAACACAGGGTAAGGAAGGGCTTCTGTTTTTGCAGATGTCCATGTAAATTTTGTCCATGTCAGAAAATACATTAAAATTACTTGATATTATAACCATGCCTCTCCACGATATTATAACAAAAGTAATCAAAAGCATTTATACCTGATAAGAAAGAACAATTATTAAAAGCGGAGAGAAATGAAACTAGTTCTGCCGCTCGTAGGAGCGCACATGTACGCACATCGGGCTTTTGAATTTAATAATATCATGGGAACTTGCTCATAGGTGGGGATGCTCGTAGGTGGGGATGTGGGGAAGTCAGGCACTTGTAAATATGGGGCAAACTGTATAAAGCTGAGCAGCCTTCAGCTTCCCCATAAGGTACCACATTAGGTTGTTAGATGTAAATTCATCTGAAGTGAGAAAATGAAAAGTTAAGGATAACATATTACATGACATAAATAGCATTCATTGCTCACTGTAGATGTGAGTGTATCGTACGGTAAAAGTCAGATGAAAGGAATATTAGGATTTATTAAATGGAACTCCATTTTTAACGAGGGTGTTGCGAGGACTAGTGGGTCTGAGCTACAGGCTGGGTCTCGATTCCTTGGAGCGCAGGAGGATGAGCGGCGATCATATAGAGGTGCATAAAATCATGAGAGAAATAGATCGGGTAGATGCACAGAATCTCTTGCCTAGAGTAGAGGAATCGAGCACCAGAGGACATAGGTTCAAGGTGAAGGGGAAAAGATTTAACAGGAATCTGAGGGGTAACTTTTTCACACAAAGGGTGGTGGGTGTATGGAACAAGTTGCCAAAAGAGGTAGTTGAGGCTGGGACTATCCCAACATTTAAGAAACAGTTAGGCAGGTACATGGATGGGACAAGTTTGGAGGGATATGGACCAAGCGCAGGCAGGTGGGACTAGTGTAGCTGGGACATGTTGGCTGGTGTGGGCTAGTTGGGCCAAAGGGCCTGTTTCTACACTGTATCATTCTATGACTCTATGACTCTATCTCGTGTGATAAACATTCACTCCTTCCATCACTGGTATGTACCTCCGACAAAGGTTATCTACAGCAATTACTCATCTTGATTATTCCATCAGTATTTCCCAAACATACAGTGGCACAGCTGATAGTGCTGCTACCTCACAGCGCCAGAGGCCCTGGTTCGATCCTGACCTTGGGTGCTGTTTGTGGGGAGTTTGTATGTTCTGTCTGTGACTACATGGGTTTTTCCTCTTTGCATTCATGTGGGTTTGTAGTTTAACTGGCTCTGTAAAAAAAAGCTTTAATTTGTAGGAAGTGTATGAGAAAGGGTTATTGCATAGAATTTATTTGAAAGCGTAATTGAAATCGGCATAGACTCAGTGGGCTGAATGGCCCATTTCCATGCTGTATCTCGAAACTAAACTCAACTAAAAACAGTACTCCTATTATCAAGAAGGAGAAGGGCTGCAAGCATACCTGCAAACTCCTCTTCAAGGTGCACATCATCCTGATTTAGAAATACATCCCTGTACTATCAGCATCTGTGGTTCTAAATCTAGCAACTGCTTACCTATCAATAATTTGGTGGTATTAGGAGTAAGAATTCAGGTCAGCATTAAAGAAAGTGTTCAGAATGTAAGCCAAGGGGCAAAATAAAAAAATCAATAAATGCACAAATGAATTATCAGAGTAATTAATTAGATCTGAGAGAATCAAAATAAAATATACTGAATACAGGATAGAAAGGTTAAAGTATCAAATAAAAATGCTGACATAAGTAAATTGAACAATAAGTAGCAGGGAGAATGGTGCAGGATTAATGTCATCTTTAAAATATAAACAGTTAGACATTTAAGTTAATTGATGGAACAACGGAGGCCTAGTCCCAGTTCCACGTGGGAACCCCCAGACCTTCATGTGTCCTGGATGTCTTGGTGGCAGAAAATGCTCAAGTTCATTTCAGGAGTGGCTAGTGGCTATAGTTTGTGTAGTATGTGGCAAGTTAAGAATGGTGGATCAACACCAGAAAATGCTGGAAATACTCAGCAGGTCAGGCTGCATCTAGGGAAAGAGAAATGTCAAAGTCTAGAGGGCATAGCTTAAAGGTGAGAGGGGCAAAGTTTAAAGGAGATATATGGGACGTTTTTTACATAGAGGGTGGTGAATGCCTGTAACGCCAGGACTGAGTCAGATACGCAGTGCAATTTAAGAGGCTTTTAGATCGGCACATGGATATGCAAGGAATGGAGTGATGCATCATATACAGGCAGATTAGATTAATTTATCTTGGCATTATGTTTGGCACAGGCATTGTGAGTCAAAGGCCTGTTCCTGTGCTGTACTTTTTTATGTCCTATGCTCTTAATATTTCAAGTCAGATAACCTATGTTAGAATTTGCTGACTTGCACAGCTGCAGTGCATTCCAGGATGCAGAAACGGAGTCGTTTTTATTCAACAGGAAAAGACAAACACTACAGAAATCAGAAATAAATACACAATGCTGAAGGGGCTTTTCAGACCAAACAAAATAGAAAGCAGAGACAGGAAACTTCAGATGCTGGAATCTTGAGCAAAACCCAAAGTGCTGGCAGAACTCAATGCCCTGACTGATGAAGGCAAGCATATTGTATGCCTTCTTTACCATTCTATCTACTCAGTTGCCACTTTCATGAACTTGGACTCTCGGATTCCCAGGCAACATCTGTGGGGGGAATGGATGGACAATGTTTTGGGTCGCGACCTTTAAGAGTTATTGAAACTATTTCTACATCTGAGCTCTTGATCCATATCCAAGTTCTTCAAGTGCTCATCAAAGTACTCATCCAAGTACATTAAATACATTGAGACGTACTAGCTCCATCACACTCTGTAAGTGAGCTCTGGATCTTCACCTTCCTATGAGTGAAAACATCAACTTTTCTCTCTCCTTCTTTCAGTTACCTTAAATCCCCGACATTTTGACCGATATGTACTTTCAATTTACCGTATTGGTACTGATTTATTATTGTCACACGTGTGCTGAGATATAGTGAAAATCTTTGTTTTGCATGTTGTCCAGGCAGATAATATCATGCATGAATACAACAGTGCAAAAGGCATAATAAACAGACTGCAGTATATAATGTTGCAGCAACAGAGAGGACCTGTCTAGTCCTCTCAACTTTATAAAGCTTAATTACATTTCCACAAAGCTTCATCTGTTCTGATGAAAAAAATCCTAATACGATACGATACGATAGAACTTTATTTACTCCGGGAGGAAAATTGATCTGCCAACTGTCATAAAAACACAAAATACATGAAAATCTGGCTAACTCTCCTTGTAACTAAACTTTTCAAGCCCTGGCAATACCTTCATAAATCTCTGAAGCCTCTTTACTCTTTTCACTTTCCTCCAGTAGTGTGTAGATCAGATCTGTACCCTACTATTCATAACCTGTCTAACCGTTTCATCGTTTTTACAAAATCTCAAGATCCTCCAGAAGAATGCCAATCTTGGTGTCATTTTTAAAATGAATGTCTCAGGGTAATATAGTCTAGAGTTAATCCATAACACAGCATATTATTTCAGAGTAAACAGCACGATATAGATCAGCTACTTAAATGGGCTGAAAAAGGGCAGATGAAATTTAATCCGAGTAAGTATGATGTGTTACACTTTGGGATGTTGAGTGCAAGGAGAAAGTATACAGATAATGACATGACCTTATCAGCATTGATGTCCTCGGATCCAAATCCATAGCTGCCAGAAAGCGACACAAAAATAGATAGAACTAGACCAAGTGCAGACCCGTTGGGTCTGCTCCCCCAACACAAGATTCCACCACTCACCCGTTCCCCCAACGCAAGCCATTCCCCAACACAATATTACACCACTCACGCATAGCCCCCAACTGCGCAAGAGCGGCTCATTTCTCCTCATCCCCCAGCACTCCTTCCTCCTCCTCTTCACCCTCCCTCTTCAATCCCTGGAGAGGGAGCGGGGATAGAGAGGGAGGGGCGGTAGAGAGGGCAGGGTGGTAGAGAGGGAGGGGGGTAGAGAGAGAGGGGGTTGGAGAGGGAGGGGGTAGAGAGGGAGGGGGAGGTGGTAGAGGGGGAAAGGGAGGGGAGGGGAGGGGAGTAGAGAGGGAGAGTAGAGGGAGGGGGAGAGGGTAGAGAGGGAAAGGGGCAGAGAAGGAGGGGGTAGAGAGAGTGTGAGGGGAATAGAAGGAGGGGAGGGGGATAGAGTGGGGAGAAGGGAGGGTAGATGGGGAGAGGGCGAGGGTGAGGGAGGGGGGTAGAGAGGGAGGGGGTAGAGAGGGAAGGGGGTGGAGAGGGTGGAGGGTAAATAGGGAGGGGGATAGAGAGTGAGAGGGATGGGAGTGGAGGGAGGGTAGAGGGAGGGGGAGGGGGTAGAGAGGAAGGGGCAGAGAGGGAGGGGATAGCGGGAGAGGGAGAGGGTTAGAGTGGGGGGAGGGAGGGCAGAGAGGGAGAGGGAAGGGGTAGAGAGGTGGGGGTATAGAGGGAGGGAGGTAGAAAGGGTGGGAGTGAGGGTAGATAGGGAGGGGGCATCTCCCTCCTCCACCCCTCCCCATCTCCCACCTCTGCACACCCCCCCCCCCCATCTCCCTCTACCATTTCCCTCATCCTCCTCCCCTCACTCCCAATCCCTGCCCCAGAACCTACCCAGGTCATTGAGCAGCACCAGGGCCTGGAACGGCCTGGTTCGCATACTCGGCCCGGCCCGGCCCGGCCCTGGCTGTAGACTCCAGCCGTCAGCTCAGCCTCCGCCTGGGCTGCAGTCCAGTCATCCCTGACCCCGGACCCAGGCTCGTCCTTGGTTCCAGCGGCGGCTTCTTTCTCGGCCCCGGTTATGGCTCCATCCCAAGCCCCGGGCTCGGCTCTCACACCTGCTCGAGCACCAGGCTCCGCTCCAGCCAGGGCCCGCAGCACCACCCTCGCCACCGGGCATCGGCATTGCGAGTGCTGTAGTGGCCCTCCCTCCCGGAGTGTCCCATTCTGCCTTGCAAGTGCATTGTGACGTCACTTGGGATTTTTTCCGAAAAGGGTGAGATTTCAGAATATAGGTGGGAATGCGACGGGAAGATGTTTATCACCACGGTGGGGAAAATGTGAGTAGAATGTGTGAAATGGGAAGGCTGTGGCCCAGCGTTTGGAAGAAAATAGGAATTAACCAGATAATGACACACAGACACAGCCACAAACAAGACAAAGAGTTTTAGTATTATAGAATATTATATATGATAAAGAAGGCAGATAGTATGGCTGGCTTCATCGGTCAGGCCATTGAGTAGAAGAATCAGGTAGTCATGTTGCAGCTCTATAAGATGTAGTTGGGCCACATTTGGAGTATTGTGTACAGTTCTGGTTGCCCCATTAGAGGCAGGATGTGGAGGCTTTGGAGAGGAAGGAGAAGGTGACATGGTCAAAATTTCAAGGACATAGATTTAGGTATGTTACAAAACTTACCTTCAGTCGCGCTGTAATTCTGCCACTGGCCGTGTGCGCGATTTTGGCGCCTTTAAGGGGGGGCGGGGTTAAAACGCGGTTTCTCCTCCCTTGTCCTGGAAATATTTTGTTGGAGTACAAACCTTCGCTGACAAAATCGTTCCTACCGGCGTTTTGTGAATTTTTTTTATTTATTAAATCGTCAATGTCAGCGCTACAGTAGTTTTAAAAGCAGCTCCTGAAGCGTCAACGCCAATAACGGGGACGGATTTCACACAATGGACAGGTAAACGAAAGTGCTTTCTTTAAATGTATAAAAGTGCTTCTTAAGAAGCCTTTAATTCACATTTTGTCATGCGACACGGTGATTTTATTCCCCGAATTAACGGCAATATTTTTCATGCCAATACGGGGTTAAATTCACCGCAAATGAACGTTCCAAAAGATCGCGTTCCAGAAATTCTCACTCGCAAGATGAATTAAATGCCCATTAATTTACAGGTATTAAACATTCAATTCCTTCCATTTGGCCTGTAAATTCATGAAAATTAGATTTAAAAATTATGTTATATTGTGAATTATTGTGTGAATGTTATTTGGACACTTAGGCTATTTAAAAATGTTAATCTATTCTTAAGAAATTGATAGATGTTTAGATCTAGTAATTGAATTTTGTAATTAGCTACAATTAGGTAACTAACTAATTATATGCTTTACTTTCATGTCTTCGAAGTAAGATTGTTTCATATTTGTTTCAGAATGCTTCAATCTATAATACCTGAAAATTTCTTTCAGTTACCATAATTTTTAAGAAAGTTATGGGCTTTTAACTGTCCTCGATCACAGCTTTTGTGTTAAGTCAATGGAAAAGCAATAGGGAACTAGATGCTAATTTCTGAGTATGATAATGGCCATAACTTCTTTAATACTGAAGATATGAAAGTGAATTAAGTGTTAAATTAAACTTCTTTTTATGCTTTATCTGATGGGATAAATTGCTGACTTTATTTTTTAAATCTCAAAATTTTGTAACATTGCTACATAGATTCACACCACATGGAAACAGACCCTTCTGCTCAAATTGCCCATGCTGACCAAGATGCCCACCTCTGCTAGTCCCACCTGTATTGGCCCATATCCCTCTAAATCTCTCCTATTGCTGTACCTGTCAAATGTCTTTTAAATGTTATGTATCTGCCTCAACTACCTCCTCTGGCAGATCATCCCAAAAATCCACCACCCTCAGTGTGATAAAGTTGCCCGGTAGGTTCCACTTACATCTTTTGCCTCTCACCTTGTACCCATATCCTCTAGTTCTTTATTCCCCTACCCTGGGTAGAAAAAAACTCTGTGCATTCACCCTAACTGTTCTTTTCATGTGTGGGGCAATTATTTTACACAGAGTACTAGGTGCCTGGAACACCTAGCCAGGAGTATACAGTGGCTTGCAAAAGTATTCTTACCCCTTGAACTTTTCCACATTTTGTCACGTTACAACCACAAACGTAAATGTATTTTATTGGGATTTTATGTGATAGACCAACACAAAGTGGTGCATAATTGTGAAGTGGAAGGAAAATGATACATGGTTTTCAAATTTTTTTACAAATAAAAAACTGAAAAGTGTCGCGTGCAAAAGTATTCAGCCCCCCTGAGTCAATACTTTGTAGAACCACCTTTCGCTGCAATTACAGCTGCAAGTCTTTTGGGGTATGTCTCTACCAGCTTTGCACATCTAGAGACAGAAATTGTTGCCCATTCTTCTTTGCTAAATAGCTCAAGCTCAGTCAGATTGGATGGAGAGCGTCTGTGAACAGCAATTTTCAAGTCTTGCCAGAGATACTCAATTGGATTTAGGTCTGGACTTTGACTGGGCCATTCTAACACATGAATATGCTTTGATCTAAACCATTCCATTGTACCTCTGGCTGTATGTTTAGGGTCGTTGTCCTGCTGGAAGGTGAACTTCCGCCCCAGTCTCAAGTCTTTTGCAGACTCTAACAGGTTTTCTTCCAAGATTGCCCTGTATTTGGCTCCATTCATCTTCCCATCAACTCTGACCAGCTTCCCTGTCCCTGCTGAAAAAAAGCATCCCCACAGCATGATGCTGCCACCACCATGTTTCACAGTGGGGATGGTGTGTTCAGGGTGATGTGCAGTGTTAGGTTTCCACCACACATAGCGTTTTGCATTTAGGCCAAAAACTTCAATTTTGGTCTCATCTGACCAGAGCACCTTCCTCCACATGTTTGCTGTGTCCCCCACATGGCTTGTGGCAAACTGAAAACGGGACTTCTTATGGCTTTTTTTCAACAATGGCTTTCTTCTTGCCACTCTTCCATAAAGGCCCGATTTGTGGAGTGTACGACTAATAGTTGTCCTGTGGACAGATTCTCCCACCTGAGCTGTGGATCTCTGCAGCTCCTTCAGAGTTACCATGGGCCTCTTGGCTGCTTCTCTGATCAATGCTCTCCTTGCCCGGCATGTCAGTTTAGGTGGATGGCCATGTCTTGGTAGGTTTGCAGTTGTGCCATACTCTTTCCATTTTTGGATGATGGATTGAACAGTGCTCCATGAGATGTTCAAAGCTTGGGATATATTTTATAACCTAACCCTGCTTTAAACTTCTCCACAACTTTATCCCTGACCTTTCTGGTGTGTTCCTTGGGCTTCATGATGCTGTTTGTTCACTAATGTTCTCTAACAAACCTCTGAGGCCTTCACAGAACAGCTGTATTTATACTGAGATTAGATTACACACAAGTGGACTCTATTTACTAATTAGGTGACTTCTGAAGGCAATTGGTTGCACTGGATTTTATTTAGGGGTATCAGTGTAAAGGGGGCTGAATACTTTTGCACGCGACACTTTTCAGTTTTTTATTTGTAAAAAAATTTGAAAACCATGTATCATTTTCCTTCCACTTCACAATTATGCGCCACTTTGTGTTGGTCTATCACATAAAATCCCAATAAAATACATTTACGTTTGTGGTTGTAACGTGACAAAATGTGGAAAAGTTCAAGGGGTATGAATACTTTTGCAAGCCACTGTAGGTGTATAAAACTTTTAATTTGTTTTCAATGTGTTTTAATGTATGTTTTTAATGTTTTTTTGTGTGTCTTGTGTGGGGGGTGGTGTGGGGGGGGGGTAAGGGGGAAACCGTTTTGGTCGCCTCCTCCCCCGTGGCCTAACATCGAGGATTGGGCGGCCTTTCCTGGAGACGCGCCTGGGGCTTCAGCGGCGGGCGCAGCGCGGACTCTCGGCGTGGGCTCACCGGAGGGGAGCGCTCTGTTCGCTGGCCGGTGGCAGCCGGCAGCCTGAAGCCGCTGTCTGCAGAGCTCCAGCTGGCGGCGCCGGAGCCTGGGATCTCTCGTGGGGACCCGGGAGGAGAAGAAGCTCTGACCGTCGGCCCGCAGCCTATTTCTACCGCGGGCCCGGCGTAGACTTACCATCTGGAGCGGGGTCCCTCGCCGGGGACCCCTGGAGGGGAGCTTTGACCGCCGGCCCTGCCGTCTGCGGTGCTTCTGGCTGCGGCGCGGCGGGAACTTTAAATCTTCGACCGCCGGCCTGCGGCCTACACCAACCTGAAGCCGCGGTCTCCGGTGGGGGAGGCACCGATTCAGGACTTACCTTGACTTTCACTCATCTGGATGCCCGCAGCAGCGGCTGCGGAGGGTTGAGGTCCTGATCACGGGGGATAATGGAGGAGGACTGGCCAAATTTTGTGCCTTCCACCACAGTGATGAATGCTTTGGTGGATGTTTGTGTTAATTTTTGTGTGTGTTTTGGGTGTTCTTTATCATTGTACCGCTGCTGGCAAATTCATTTCACTTGCACTTTATGTGCAATGTGACGAATAAAACCATATTGTATTGTATTGTAGATACGATTGTGGCATTGAAGTGCCTTTTAGATAGGCACATAGACATACAGGGAATGGAGGCACATTGATGATGTGGATTGTCACCTTGTCGTGGTTGAGAAACTTGTGTGGACCTGAGATCCTGAGAGAGATGCCGTCTGGAGCTATGCTCCTGGTAGGGCCACCCATGGCGGTAGGGTCGTGGGGGAGGTCTCTGACAAAGAGCAATCCAACCAAGACCTCAATGGTGGAACAGGCGGGGGATGATGGCTGACCTTAGTGGAGCGTCACAACGGCTGGGAAGGCGGATGAAGGCTGCAGCAGAAAAGGGTCTCCGGTCGGTAGACAAAAATGCTGGAGAAACTCAGCGGATGCAGCAGCATCTATGGAGCGAGGGAAATAGGCAACGTTTCGGGCCGAAACCCTTCCTCAGGTCTCCGGTCGTCTTGGACTCCTTGCCACTGGATCCTGACCCAGATCTGTCAAGGACCGTGGGGTGACTGTCTGTGCACCAGTCTCCCCACGTTAAACAAAGTCACGCACAGGCATCCTCCATATAGGGAATGAGAACCTGGAGACACCCATGGTCAGCCATGACCGAAGGGGGCCTAAGAAGATGACGTGCAGTCAGAAGCGATTAATTTAACCTGGCATCATGTTTGGCACAGACATTGTGGGCTGTACGGCTTGTTCCTATGCTGGATTGTTCTATGAACTATGTAATATGTAATACTATGTAATTTTACATGTTATACTATGTGGAAAGTATCTGCACAGGGAACAAGACAAATGTAGAGACCCTTTGTCAAGTGACCCGAAACATCACCTATCCATCCATGTTCCCCAGGGATGCAGCCTGACCTGCTGTGTTACTCCAGCACTTTGTGTCCTTTTTTGTAAATGAGCATCTGCAGTTCCTTGTTTCTACAAGGCAAATATAGACATTCAATGAGAA
The DNA here is from genome assembly GCA_038087875.1 of Malacoraja senta. Classification (NCBI taxonomy): domain Eukaryota; kingdom Metazoa; phylum Chordata; class Chondrichthyes; order Rajiformes; family Rajidae; genus Malacoraja; species Malacoraja senta. Next base: position 59,974,926 of record CM075977.1, on the reverse strand, counting down.
TTGATAATCCTGCTAACTGGAATCTCACTTGATTTGTTACCTCCCTAGATAAAGGACAAGATAAAAGACAACCATGAACTAGTGGAAAAAAATTTGAGGGAAATTGTTATCCATTGTAAAATTAACAATATAGATAGAAAAAGGGTTGAAGTACAACACTCAAGCTTCTGGAGCAAGGACAGAATAAAACAGCAAGACCTCCAGCCTATCTCCAGATCAAGTGAGTATTGAAACAGTAGGGTAGGACAGGATAACAGATGGCTACAGAAATGTTGCAGGAAGAAATATTTCATACCCCTGTGACATTGGGAATGATTCCAGGGAAAACCAGTTCAAGGTGGATGGAATAAACAGCATTAAGAAGGGGACATAGTTTTTGCTGGAAGGTTAACCAATACAGTGGTTAAAGGTTAAAATAACTTGTCCAGAGAATGAGCACCAGATTGAAACTTTAGCAAGAAGTATTAAGATGTACAGAAGACAAAGAGGAACAAATAACATTAGGGCAAACAAGTTTATAAATAGGAGTGATTAGACAAGATATGAGAATATGTGAGCCATGTGTATAAATGCAGGTAACGCATTTGTACACATGGCTGAGAGTGTTGTACTAAGACAAGTTGGCAGAGGACACCATGATAGTGACAAAACAAAACAACTGCCTCAAAGAACAGAAAGAGCTGGAACTTAGTATTCCTAGCCACAAGTATTGTGAAAAGAGGAGTGGGTTGCGAGTGTATATCAAATGAGAGATGATGTGGTAAAAGAGCCAAATAATAAGATATGATTTATAATATTATGAGAGACCCAGACAGGGCAACTGAAATAAACTATTTCCCTTCAATGTTGTGAGAAATGAAAATAGAGGAGTCATTATATTTCTAGATGTGAACTGTGGGCTGTCAATTAGTATGAAGTGGGAAGACGAACAAATCACAGAGCAGAGATAAAAGAGTAGGACTTCAGTTATCCTACTATAGACTGAGACCAGAAAAAGATTACAAGCAAGAATCAAAGGAACAGAATAGGTTTAAGAGAGGGAGAATTCCACAAATGTCCTGGATAGATGTGTTTCCAGCTCAGTGAGGAGCAGAACAATTACACCAGAACACAAGAAAATATGATCAGGAGTAGGACACTTGGCTCCTCAAGTCTGCCTTGCCATTCAGTACAATCATGGCTAATTCACCCCAGGTCCCAGCTCTTCCTCTGTACCGGATCCCAACGCTCCCATTTTCCTGATCTTTCAAACATTATCTACCTGTACCTTACCTATAATGAGCTATACTAGATTGTTGCTTGGAAATGAATTTAGACAAGTGGAGTATGTTTTAGGGACCATGTAGGTTATCGAGATCATGATCTCATCATGTTTATCAACATTATGAAAAAGCACAGTGCAATCCAGTGTGAAAAGGAACATCTGGAGAAAGGCTAAATACAATTAATTGAAAAGTGATCAAATACAATTTTTAAAAATAGTAGTAACACAATATCTGAACAATGGCAGATATTAAAAAAGATGAGTTTGCAGTGAATGGACAAATTATCACTAGAAGGTAAGGATGGGCATCTAAATGTTCTATTCCTTTGATTCTTAACCCCCTGGATGATAAAGCTTGACCAATACCAAATGTAAAGTTCATGAACCAGTCAGAGAACCCAGCTTAATTTAAGTACAGAGGAAATCTAAGAAGACGAATTATAGGCAAAAAGATTATGAAAGTTGGTAGGAGAACTTAAGAGCCTTTTATAAACACATAAATAGCAAAATGATATGCAAATGAAAATTGGAGCCCAAAAGAGCAGATTGTGGAGAGAGAAGGTTTTGCTAAGTTGTTAATTGAGCAATTTCCACCTTTCTTTGCTAAAGAAAAGGCTATTCCTAATGCAGCAAGTAGTAACATCTTTTGGTTCTCAAAGACATCATACCTTCTTCTCCCTGCTACCATCGGGCAAAAGCTACAGAAGCCTGTAGTCCCACAGAACCAGGTTTAGGAACTGCTACTTCCTTATAACTAGCAGGTTCTTGAACCAACCCGCAGAATCCTAATCCTACCTTGACAACGGTACACTATGGACCACTTCTTGCACAACCTGGCACTTACTTTTTATTCTAAATGTGTTTTGCACAAATAACCTGTTTTTATTAGTCTTCCTTCTTTTTACCATCTTGCAGAATTTTATGTGTAGTTTTATGTAAATTTATGGATATTTTTTTTTTTTTTTTGCATTTGTCTATGTGCCTGTGCTGTTGCAAACAAGATTATCATTTTACCTATACCTCAATGCTTGTGCATATGACAATAAACTCAACTTGAAAGGTTAAAAAAAATAGTAAAGAGCAGGCATAAAAAGCTGGGTGTTACTAAATATAAAAGTCTCCCAGGACACATTCTATCTTACTGAATGATTTATAGGTGGAAGTTACAGAAGCTTTGGCTACAATCTTTCATAGTTATACAAGAAATCTGGAGGATTGGAAATGTCTAAAAAGGTAGGCGGGGGATAAACTTGGCATTTACAGGTCAGTCAGTTTAATGTCATTGATGGGACAACAGTGGCAGTATTCCAGTGCAAAATCAACTGACATTTAAAAAAGAAGTGGCAAACATCCAAGAAAAAAAATCAACTGACATTTGGAAAAATATGAGTTGATAATTGAAGATTACCACACATTTGTTCAAAGCAAATCAAGTTTGATTAACTTGATTGCATTCTTAAATGAAATTATCAAAAAAAATGATGATGATTGTTTGGGTAATTTGTACACAGACGTACACAGACTTTCAAAAGGCATTGGAGAAAGGACCACATATAAATGCATTACAACTTGGACTGTGAGAACATTGAGATGGTGGCAGTTTAAACCAAAATTGGTGAAGTGGAGAGGTGAAGAAATTCTGAAGGAGAAGGATACACAATCATTTTGTTTAGTTTAGAAATGCCAAGATCCTAAAAACAAATTAAAAAAAACTCCATGCCAATTCTCCAAGTCGGGCTAATCTTCATTCAGCCACCCATAAGCAGGGGTCATCTGCTTTGTGAAGCTTTATTTCAAAATGAGTTATCTGTTTCACTTGCAGGCCACATATGTGCACATGTATTTTGCACGAATAATATTGAAATTGTTGGGCTCCAGTGTATTTTTGAATGCCATGTAAATAGGTACAAATTTAATTATTCCATGTCAATAAGTACAGATGTAATGTTCATTGTGAATAATGTATTAAATAGCCAATTATACTTAGTAATTGTGTTGTGATTAAATTTGTTCACATCGCTCCACGTGATAGAATTTCTAAAAACATTGAATTACAGAAGGAAACATTTGAGTCCCCCTTCCATGTCTCCAAGGTAGATCACTTCAGACTTTTTGCCCAGAGCTCAATAAATCTTTTGCATTCAAGTTTAAATCCAATTCACCTATGAAGGTTATATTGAATCTACTTCCACCAAACCTTCAGGCAGACTACTCCAAATCACAACAACTCATTGTGTAAAAACATGTTTTCTCATGTTGCCTCTGATTCTCTTGCAATCATCTTGTCACAACTTATACAGGGCAACCGCAGGCTTTCAGTCATCAGTATCTCATTATGTATGAATCTTCCTAATGTGTGCGGTACAAACTGAAAGTCTGAGATGAACTGGTCAACAGATGTTGTTGCTTGTCCATTCGGACAAGAACTTGTCTTTCTCGTTTTAGAACTGGTAACCTCACATATATCGACATTGAACTGCATCTCACCCAATTTGTCTAAATCACACTGGAGTCTCTTTGAATTCTCCTCATCGCACAAATCCATCCACTGCACCCCCAGCTTGGTATTGGAAAGATGCCAATGGATGCCAATCAGAACCATGGTCACATCTCCAGTATTAACTCTACTCAATGTACACTTTTTGCAATCTATAATATACCCATGCATTGAGGTTAACATGGTGGTCGATGAAATGCTGTAGGCTTTTCTTTGTTGGATGGAGATTCAAAGCTGAGCTGTGTAATTAAACCCTTGGGTGTTACAGAATGTCCTCAATTACATTAGCAAACGACGTTAATTTAAGGATCATTTGTATTCCCGCTCTGAGTACGATTTTTATCAATTAGCATATTTTGAAACCAATTTAGTATCTGGAGGCATTTTTACATTTATCTAGTTTGCTCCTTGTTAAAGTTATAGTGGCCAAACTTGATAAGGTGGGTATATTATTGCATGCAGACCAGCTTTAATTTGCATCATTTTGCACTGCTGTCCGTGGGTACCGTGATGGATATAACCATGAAATGATTTGATTGAAATACCAACATAATGACATGTGTAATTTTGTAATGGAATCTGTGCCAACCAGTTTCATTTTGTATGCTACTTCTGAATAAGTTGATCAGGGTCGGCAATGCTTTTTGCAAATAATATGCTTTTTCTAATCTGACAGGATCAATTCCAAACCAAGAATTTAAAATTTATTGTTGATCATGTGTTGCATAAAAAAGACTTTGGTTCAGATTTTGCTTGTACAATAGAGCAGACTGAATAGTTTAAAAATGTATTTTACACTACGTGTGAGCAGCATGAGCTAATGAAGAATGAAATACTTTTGTAACGCTCTCTAGCTTTCGTCCCAGTGGTATTAAATAACTGCAACAAATCTGTTGTTGCCCTTACACTGACTATCAAGTTTCTTACATCTGTTCTTTTGAGAAGGAATCCGTCCAAACATTTCCAGGCTGTCTGTGACCCATATGTGACTTGGCTTCCTTCACATTGGGGTTAGTTTACTTTCCTGAGCATTGCTGGAAATTCACTGTGGGTTTCTCAAGCGATTCGGCTGGTCGTGTTAGTGCTAACATGTCCAACATGTTCGAGTTTGAAAATAATGCCAGCAAGTTTTCCTTTATTTCATTGTTCTTTCTTACTTTCCTTTCATCAACTTCATCGTCTTACCATTTTTCTCTATCCTTTCACTCCGCACTCTCATTCTCTCTCCATGTGCAACAAGCTGGATGGAAATAAGAGGAAACACGAGCAAAGGGACAGCTCAATTAGAGATGCTTTTCATTATCATTAATCAGCTAAATTGATGGAAAGTATAATGCAAATCATATTATGAAACAGTGAGCCAACGCGGAACACTCTCCCAGGACTTAACACTGGACAGCTCAAAGCTTTGAGCACTGCTCAAAGATGGGCGACTCAGAGCCGCTGCTGCTGGAGTCGTCCTGGTCAGAGAGACAGTGTGCAGACAGGCTCCTGCCGGCCATGGGCAGGCCGGGCCCCTGCTGGAGCTGCTGGTACTGTTGGTGGTGCAACCTCCTCCCCTCCCTTGCCCAGCCCCAAGCCCAGAGTCCGGGCCAGCTCCAACTCCAGGTCGGGACTGAAGGCCGCCCGCAGCTGGAGGAGTCTGAGCCCAGGCTGGCGCTCTGGCGCATGTGAGGCCAGGGCCCTCGCTCCTCCTCGGGGATGTGGATGAAGTGGCAGCAAGTACCATAGGGGCAGAAGCCGGTGGTGTGGAAGATGCGGCACGGCTCCGTCTTGTACTTGGGGTGGCGGCTGAAGGAACGCAGCTCGGCCAGGCCGTGGACGAACTGGCACTTGTCGCCATAGCGGCCGATCGGGGAGCGGGTTCCTCTGGAGTTGGAGTGGGGTTGGGTTGGAGTTGGAGCTGGCTGTGGGCCTGTGGGTTCTCTGTGGTGGGACAAGCGGAGGTGAGCTCGGGTTGACGCTTCTCCGCGCTGGCTGTGGGCCTGGGGGCTGGTGTCCCTTCAGTCCGGACGTCTCCCCGTCTCCCACTCGCATCTGCCCCCTGACAAATACAAACTTGAAAAAAGACAAAAAAATCGGACCCAAACAATACTCACAGTATCTACAGCGCTTCATTCGATTTTTCTTGATCCCATGATTTCTTGCCTTTTTCAGAATACCAAACTCGCTTATTGGTATTTGTCCATTATTGTCATGTGTACCGAGATACAGTAAAATAACTTTTTTTTTGCATACTATCTAGGGAGATCATATCTTGCATGAGTGCACCAGGTAGTGTAAAAGAGAAAATAAACATTGTACAGAACATAGTGTTACAGCTACAGATGAAATGTGGATAATAAAAGGGTAGGGGCCACAACGAGGTAGATTGGATGATCGGGCATTGTACAAAATTGATGTGCTGGGGAACAGATAGAAAAATAGACAATACCAATGCATAGTCCAAAACAACAGCCTCCAAAAAAGACATTGAGGCCTGAGTGAAAGCATGACTACACATGAGAATGTAATTTATACCACGGACAAGGCATATCTTAACCCAATTGTATGAATGTTGAATCTTCCAATTTCGTGTACCTATATCTCCGTTGTTCTTCATGCGCACATACACACTCCTGTTACCCTTACTTTCTTCTCCCTTTGTTCACCTTTTATACACCCTTCCCTCTCCTCCTCCCCCACCTGGTTCCATCTGCCTAATGCCCACTTCCCATCTGGTTCCATCTGTAATCTACCTAGTTCCAGATTCAAATAAAGAGGCACTGTTTAGTTGTAGGTTCAAGTCCTGTCACATTGTTGGTTCAGATAGAGTGATGTTATTTAGTTATAGATACAGATCAAGGGATACTCTATGTTTGTAGGTGCAGGCAGTGATGCTGTCTGGGGTGTCGCCTGGTTTTACATTCAGTTGGAGAGTCCTGACCATTTGCTGATTCAGGTGAGTGGACTGCTATTTAGGTAGTGAGATACTGACTAATTGTAGATTTGGATGAAGCTTTTACTCTTTATTCTAATTTCAGATGAAGTGGTATAATCTTGTTGTAGATTAAGATGGATAATACTACCTGTTTGTAGATTAAGATGGAGAATTATGGCTGTTTGTAGATTCCATTGAGGGTTTCCTGTCTAGCTGGAGCTTCAGGTGGGAGAGTTTTGAATAGAGAGATACCACTTGTTGGTCTTCTCCACTGATGTAAGGCCACTATTTTTGCTTTCTTTTCCCATTTATTCTGTCTCCATTATTCATAGCAACTGCTTCATTGACACTTACATTAAGAGGTCTTTGCCAAAAGAAGAAGTAAATAATCCCTGCCTTAAACTGTCAAAAGGAATTTCAGCAATCCTTTCTTGTTAGTAGAATTCAAAAGCATCTTTGTCTAATGGCTTCAGTCAAAACAATATTTGAGACAGTTTGTAATCAATCAAAGTTTTGAATTCATCTGTTTCCTGGTTAACCAAAACATGAAGGTATCACACTCTGTCTTACAGGGGTTTTATCTGCCACTTTTCTGTTATTTGAATGCACCAGCACCTTGGTTGGAGGTATATTTTCTGCCATCACTCATTCCTCCAGAATTTGGCACGTATTTTAAACAGGTGCTACTCTCTTATCTGATTAATGACCTCCTGATTTTGATAATAAACATTTTTTTGCCAAAGAAAGCCAAAAATATAAAACGCTTAATATCTATAAATTACATTTTTTTCTTAAATTATACTCCAATAATTATTTTTGGAGGTATTCCAACTATTCCGGAAAATACTTGCAATAATTTGTAGCTGATTTTTTGATAATTTTTGATAATTTCTTAAACTAACAGAACCACAATGTAACATATATTTGGCATTCGTCAGGCTATTAGTCATTCACAGTTGCTACCAGAACTTCTGTAGGTGTTTTTATGCATTCATAGTTATATTGCATAGCATTTCAAGTGGGAGTGTATAGCTGTGGGCATGTTCCTTGGAATACTTACACTTCAAATTATAATTCCAACAACTCTTCTGTGGAAATGCAAAATCATACAATATACAATTCATTTATTTGAAGGTTTATGATTCATTACTAAAATAATGTTACAGCAATAAGTTACTGCTTGTCATTAAATTTGATACTGCTTGCTTTCTTTTTAATCTAAACTATTTCTCTCAGCCAGTTACTTGATAAGAAGTCTGATTATCTCAGCAACATTGTAATTGTTTTGTTCTACTTCAATGTTGACCATCCTTGTCCTTATTATATGAAATAGTAATATCAACTTATGGCTTTTATCTTAAGGTAAAAATAAACTACTTGGAATTAAACCAAGGTAGCGATCTAAAATCTTTAAATCCCTGTCTTCTGTTTGCTTCTACATCAGAAAATTCTGTCACCATTTAAAGATCTAGTTATAGTACTTCTCAATTTAAAATAATTCCATTTCAATGGGTGTCTCTAATTGAAATGTTCTACCCCAACATTATGAAATAATGAATTCCAACAATGGCTTTTGAAGGTATAGCTCCACAAACAGCACCTAAATGTAATCTCACCAAAAACTACCAAATACCTGGTAAAGCTGCTGATTCCCAGGTCCAGAGACCCAGGTTCAATGTTGACCTTGTGTGCTATCTGTATGGATGTTTTCCCTGTGACCATGTGGGTTTCCTCTGGGTGCTCTGGTTTCCTCCCATGGACCAAAGACATGCAGGTTTGGCAGTTAATTGCCTTTTGTGAATTGCCCCTAGTGTGGAGGGAGTGGATGCGAAAGTGTGAACCAGTGAGAACAGGTTATTGATAGTCTGGATAGACTCAGTGGGATGAAGGCCCTGTTTCCATGCTTATCTTTCAGGCAATCAAAACAATGTAGATCAGACTATAACAAATTCAGATGATTTTCTAGGTAATTCATGGTCCATTCATGGTCATCATCAGCATATACGGTGAAAGGAATCTTGCCTGAATGCATTAACTAGTTAAATACTGTATTTCACTCCAAATTACACTCTATGGCTTCAGTGAACTAATGCTGGAGTTAGAATGGACAGAGGTGGCAAGTGGATCCTACATTCATTTCACTTGCACTTTATGTGCAATGTGACGAATAAAACCGTATTGTATTGTATTGTATTGTTGGCTGGATAGGCGTTTATTTTGTGATTAAATGAGCTATATAAATAAAAAACATTTTGGATACAATCGTTGATCTGCACTGTATAAATTGAGCTCACCCTGGGGCAATTATAGGAATAAAATTTATGTTAGACCATGCAAGGAGCAGGAGAATTGGCTTGCTTTACTGCATGTAAATGTTATCAGTGACATTCAATAGAAGTTCATGCAACTTGGCAGGATGCCATTTTAACAGTAAACACCTATAAATTGTCATACTCAAAGATTAATGGATTTTTTTCTCCATTAATAGCAGAAAATCATTAATAAATGGACTACCGGACAACCCTTTAAAATAGACCAGATATCTCAAAGATGTCATATTTGTACTCATTATTTTTTTCTTTCTGCATACAATGTAAATGAACACAAATAATTTCACACCAAATGAACACAATGATTTAAAAGAGGTAAGATTTATATTATTGATTTATACATACTTTCATTTTATATTTTGACAGGTGTTTACATAAAGCTTTTTAATTGGAAACTGTCGTTAATAAATTGTGTGCCCCATGCCCCTAATTTTCTGTAGTCCTTGAAAATTTAATCCAATAACATTTATTAACAAAACAAAAATGACATTGTGCGAAACCCTTGGCAGTAAGATTCATTCAGTTGTGATTACTCAAAGCAGCATGAGAATATTGGTCAGAAGATATTTGATTGAGATAATGGAAGCTGACTGGCATCCATTGAACAGCAGTCCTTGAAACACTGCAATGTATTTGGGATGTGTAAAGAGTGGTGAAGCACGTGGATATCAAAATAGATTTGGAAGTCAGATAAAAGACATATATCTAAATAACCTAATTTATCTAACTATCAGCATTAATCTCAAACATTTCTTTCTGCATTTACCTAATCAAGAGGTTGTTTTGTTTATTGTATGAGATCAGAAGTTGTAATCAGATAAGACTGGGACTACAGTCCACAAGGCAAATGAGGATCTCAACAATTACAGCTGTGACATTCTTATATGCCTTATTTCTATTTCATTAGATTTCAATTTCATTGGTTATTTGTTTGGAAAAGCATACTCTTTAACATAACTCACCTCGCTGCCTCACTGAGCCCGCCGAACCTCGCCGCCCCAACGACCATCTGCCCACCGGGACCTCCCACGCTTCGCCCACTGACTCGGACTCCACTACCCGCGGACTTCCACCATCGATTCCACCGATCCTCGTCACTCCACCGCCCTCCAGCAGCCCGCAGCCATCGCCTTACTTGCAGCCTTGACTCAGCACCGGGCCTGAAGCTTCCACGCTACAGACTCCCACTCCCCTGGGTTTGACTGCGCTGGGTCCTAGTGCCAGTCACCCCAACCCTGGTAACCTCAATGGTTGTTCCACTGGGTCTTCCCTATCCCACTCAAACCATGTGACCCCAGCTTTTCCCCACCCACACTGCAGTCCTCATACCCCCCTCCTCCCTGACCACCCCCCCCCCCACCAAACATCGCCTCGGCATCAGTCTAATCACCTGCCTTCCTCCGGCCCCAACCCCCATCCCTGCCGTGTGTTTACCATCCTCCCTGACCTCCTCCTCTCAGATACCGAATGGTCTGTCCTCAGCAGAGGCCTCACCTTTGTCCCCCTCCGTCCCCACCTCAATGAGTTCCGCGCCCACCACGATTTGGAGATCTTCTACCGTCACCTCCGCCTCACAGCGTTCTTCCATGGGAAGGAGACCTCGCCCCCTATTGATGATCCCTTTTCCTGTCTCCAACGGATCCCCTCCTCTTGGACCCCCCCCCCTCATGGCCATCGTCCGGCTTTAGACCTTTTTATTTTAAACTGCCGGCGGGACATCAACCGCCTCAACTTCTCCACTCCCCTGTCTCACTCTAACCTCTCCCCCCCTGAACATACAGCCATCCACTCACTCCGCAGCAACCCAGACTGGGTTATCAAACCCGCCGACAAGGGAGGTGCCGTGGTAGTTTGGCGCGTTAATCTCTACAAAGCTGAGGCCACGCGCCAACTCTCAGACACCTCCTCCTACTTATCCCTGGACCATGACCCCACAGACGAGCACCAGGCCACTATCTCGAGCACCATCACTGACTTCATCAACTCCGGCTCCCTGCCCCCCCAAGCCTCCAACCTCATCGTTCCCGAGCCCCGCACGGCCCGATTTTACCTTCTCCCCAAAATCCACAAACCTGACTGTCCTGGTAGACCCATTGTCTCTGCCTGTTCGTGCCCTACCAAACTTATTTCCACATACCTCGACTCCATCCTATCGCCCTGGTTAAATCTCTCCCTACCTATGTTCAAGACACCTCAGACACTCTCCGTCGTCTCCGGGAATTCCGTTCTCTAGGCCCCCATCCCCTCATCTTCACCATGGACATCCAGTCACTCTACACCTCCATCCCCCACCAGGAGGGTCTCAAAGCCCTCCGTTTCTTCCTCGACCAGAGAACCAACCAATCCCCAGCTACAGATACTCTCCTCCGCCTTACCCTTTAATAACTTTTCGTTTAACTCCTCCCATTTCCTCCAAATACCAGGCGTAGCTATGGGCACGCACATGGGCCCTAGCTATGCCTGCCTCTTTGTAGGGTACGTCGAACAATCCTTGTTCGAGACGTACCAGGGCCCCATCCCCGACCTCTACCTCCGCTACATCGACGACTGCCACATGTGATTTTTTTCTATTACAAATCTCAAATTGTGGAGTACAGGGACAAATAAATAAATGATGGGTCTTTGAACCAAACATTATGGAAGGCACTGTCTATACCTGATAATTTAGGTATTTATATCCCTTAGTCCATTCAGTGAAAACACAGACTAGAATACTTTAAATCATCCTTTATTTCACCATGGTGACCAGGTTTCTCTGTACCACCCTGGGAAGTTCTCCCAGTGGATCACAGAGAAACACATATGTTCAAACAAAGGAATTAGCATATATATATATATGGTTGATACAGTGGGAGGTAATTAAACTTTAGGCAGTAATTCTAGACCAATAACTACAGTATCACATGGTTTTACAGGTGGGGACAATCTTTCCACCCAATTACAATCATACACAGTATAATACATCTTAGCCAATCACAATAGCATTGAACATCACATGTTTTCAAAGAAAAATAATGTCACAGTAAAGAAAGCGAAACTTCTAACTTCAATCAGCCCATGATCCTCAAAAACAGATTACTTAACCCTAGAGTATCCCCAGTTCTGCATATTCTCATTCCTCCCTTTTATCATTCCATGAAACTCCCCATGTTCTTACTTATTTCTATCCTTCCTAGTCGTTTAAACTCTTCCTGCACCCTATCAACCTACTCAGTCTTTCTTCATCACACACTTTATCCTGCCTTACCAATAACATTCTCAGAGCACCTATCACCATGACATTGCAGTGCACCTCCTTCACATAGGTGATAGATTACATCGGCATACTCTGTTTTTCACAGACCAGATGGCTATCAATGTCCCAAGATAGGCGAACAACAGCGGTATGTCCATCGTGATTTATCCTAGAAATGGATTTCTTAAAAGAAAGAAGAGGGTAGATCTCTCAATGCCCTGGTTAACGATGAAATATAGTTAGTCATTTCCATTAGCATGTGATGAAAGTGAACAGCCTTTAGAGTATTCTGATTCCATGGGGTTCTTAGTCGATGGCCATATACAATCTCTGCTGGACTCAACCGAGCCTTCCCTGCTGGGGTGGTGCGCATCTGGAATAGCGCCACAGGGAGTAATTTAAGCCAATTGGTCCCTGGTTCAGTCTGTAATTTGGCGAGTTTGTTTTTCAATGTTTGATTGGCTCATTCTGAGTCCAGCAGCCTGTGGCCGATAGGCACAATGTAATTGCTGTTGGATGCCCATCTGAATGCAAAATTCTTTGGTCACCTTTCCCACAAAATGAGGGCCATTATCCAAACTCAGACCAGTTGGCTTTCCATACCTGGATATAATTTATTTCATAAGTACTTTAACAATCGTAAAAGCTTTGTTGTCCATGGTAGGATAAACCTTAATCCATTTACTAAAAACATCAACAATAACTAATACATATTTATAACACTGACATCTTTTAGCAATGTTACAACATTTTGAGATTTTAAAAATCAAGTCTGCAATTTATCCCATCAGATAAAGCATAAAAATAAGTTTAATTTGACACCTAATTCACTTTCATATCTTCAGTATTAAAAAAGTTATGGCCATTTTCATACTCGGAAATAAGCATCTTGTACCCTATTGCTTTTCCATTGACTTAACACAAAAGCTGTGATCGAGGACAGTCAAAAGCCCATAACATTCTTAAAAATTAAGAGAACTGAAATAAATTTTCAGTTATTATAGATTGAAGCATTCTGAAATAAATATTAAACAATCTTACTTGGATGACCTGAAATTAAAGCATATAATTATTTAGTTACCCAATTGTAGCTAATTACTAGATCTAAACATCTATCCATTTCTTAAGAAAAGATCAACATTTAAAAAAAGCCTAAGTGTCCAAATAACATTCACACAAGAATTCACAATATAGCATGATTTTTAAATCTCATTGTCATGGATTTATAGGCCAAATGGAAGGAATTTAGTGTTTAATTCCCGTAAATTAATGGCCATTTAAATCATCTTGCGAGTGGGTTTTTGTGGAACGCGATCATTTGGAACGTTGCATTTGCGGTGAATTTAAACCCCATATCGTCAGGAAAAATACTGCCGGTTCGTATGGGGAAAAAATCACCGTTTCGCAACGTAAAATGTGAAATACATTGTGAAAATGTGAAATACATAAAATAAACGGCTTTCCTTTACCTGTCTCGTGCGTGAAATCCATCCCCGTTGTCGGCATTGACGGCTTTAGAAACTGATTTTTAAATTACTCCAGCGCTGAACTTTTTTTTTTTTAAATATTTTAATTTGATTAGAAGTACAATCATATGGCACCAAAGTGCCTAATATATATTGACGTATTACATTTTATGTACAGCTTCTTATTTTATTTATTATAATGAAGAAGAAAAAGAGAGAATAGATAATAAAAGATAGAAAAACGTGTGATATATAGTGTGTGAAAAAGAAAAAAGGGTGAAAGGAGAAAAGTGCAGAAAAGAAGATTGAAAGAAACAGAGTAGAAAGTTTAAAAAAACTTAAGGAGATCATTATTTATAATCTTGACCATCCCTCACCCAGTCCTGGAACAGTTAGCTTCTACAATTGTGTTGCACCATATGCTTCCAAAAGGACGACAAATGGAGACCAACTCGTTAAGAATTGGTCTGATTTATCTATTAGGAGGAATCGCATTTCCTCAAGGTGTGCGGTGTCCAACATGCTTGAAATCCACATTTTAAGGGTTGGTATTGGTGTATTTTTCCAAAATTTAAGTATTAGTTTGTTTGCCATTATTAAACCATACTTAAAAAATAAATTTTGAGATGAGTTCAATTTATTCCCGTCTTCCATTACTCCAAATATAATCATTTCAGTATTAGGTTCCATTTTTATCTTGAATAATTTTGTAAATATTTCAAAAATATCACTCCAAAATTTATAAAGTTTTATGCAGGAAACGAAAGAGTGTGTTATAGTTGCATTTTGGGATAGACATTTATCACAAATGGGGGACATATTTGGATAGAATTTATTCAATCTAGTTTTTGAATAATATAATCTATGTAAAATTTTAAATTGAATTAAATTATGTCTTACATTAATCAAACATTTGTGTATAGCGCTGAACTTGTCGGACGATTAAAAAAAAAAAAAATTCACAAAACGGCCGTCGGAACAATTCTTCAGCAAAAGCTTGCACTCCGAGAAAATATAATCCAGGACAGGTAGGTGAAAAACGCATTTTAACCCCGCCCCCCCCCCCCCCTCAAAGGCGCCAAAGCCGTGCACACGGCCAGTGACAGAACTGCAGCGCCGCTGAAGGTCATTTTGTAACATACCTACATAAGGGCTTGTAACAGATCTGATATCAATTTCTGGTGGGATGTCTGTGTTCCTGCTGAAGTCAAGAATCCCCTATTTTTCCACAACTGACCAGTCATGGACCACTCCAAAAGCATATCTGGAGTCAGTAAAAACATTTATTCTCAAGTCCTTCCTTAAGATGCAGGCTCTTATCAGGGCAAACAGTTCCACTTGTTGGGTAGAGGATGGTGTTTCAAAGGCCGCCGCCTCCACATTATTGCCATCCTGATCTATGATTGCGTATCCTGAAAGTCTTTCACCTAGAGATCCAATTGATGCACATAACTACATACAGAGTTAAGTCAGAGTTAGTGATGGGAATATCTGTCAAATCTTCCCGAACAAAGGTATCTTCTTTAATCACAAATAGGCAGTCGTGTCCTGACTCAGCTTGTTTCTCCGGTGGCTCGGCAAGAAAGGATGCCGGATTGATGGTGGTACAATACTTAAATTGCAAACTTGCCTGCTGCTTCAGCGGGTACTATCATATAGAGGGCAGTGTTACATTTTCTGGGGAGCTACTTGAGTTAAACTCGGAACGCATCCTACCTGAGTAGAGTCTTCTGCCCACACCTGTGGGTCCACATACTCTGTTACCTCACTTCCCAGATGATGGCATAGCTGCGTAGTAACCGTCCTTGGTGACTGATAAAATTGAACAGTACAATTATTAGGCAATTCTTGTTCATGGCTCGTGTTTGGATCCACCAGGCTGACTGCTTGAAAAAACCATAGCCCCTAAATCCTTTGCATGAGGTGGGAAGTTCACTTTCTTTGTTATATGCGGGGCAACCTGCTTCCACAATTCTGAAGGCACCTCAGCATACTCTGCTGTTCCCTGTGGTGATTACAAACTGATGCTGTACTGCCTCGTTCCAGTATGTTACTTTGACTGGCATATCTGTCCTTGAAATCCGTATAATCTCTGAGTCTTGTCGGATTTGGGAAGGTTGTGAGTGGACTGAATGGATGACATAGATGCCCCTGTATCCACTATGAATGTACACTGTTTTCCCGCAATTTGTAATGCCAGAATAGGTTCCTTGTCAGTGTAACACCCGTTCACCACTAAGTTGGCTAGTCAGCATTGAGGAAATGGATCAGCCTGGGAGAAGTGTGTGTACCTCCCTTGTCCTCGATCTCCTTGCCACCCTCCCCTTTGTTCTTGCTGATAACCCCCTCCCGCTGGATACAATTAAAGTAGCATTTAACTGCACAGGCCATTTGGCTCTGAGAATTGTCAGTCCAGTCCATATTGTTAGTTGTATTGCCTCTGCGACAGTAGCTGGGAGACAATGTACTAGGATAGCACAGTACTGGGGTGAATTCTGACCATCTCGATACCTAGCATCCCCCGACTGACTGATGTATATCTTGAAAATCTCTCCAAAAATTTTTCTGCCCCCTCTCATTTCTTGGGTTTAGTATCCAGAATTTTGGAGATATCAATAGGTTTTTGCAGAGTGGTAGTGAGGGCGGTAAGGATTGCTTCCTCTCTTGCTTCATTTTGAGCATGTTGAGCGCGTCATGGGTTCGGAACCCCAAGTTCTCTTCTGCATTTGACCATTAGTATGGACTCTACTTCCCCACTCACTCAAATCCTCATAGTCTCTCTCCGTGAGACTAAAGCCAACCATGGAATTACAAAACCGCTTCTGTTTTACACGTTTCTTATGAGCACATTACTTCTTAAGTACATCCACAGATTTGGACACTCCCCCCTCCGTGAGTTCTACTCCTAGTTTTAAAGCATTATCCTGCCAGCTGGCTAACATGGTAGCTTCTTAATTTGATCGTGCTGTCTCTAAAGATCAATAAGCCCCTTTGCAACAGCATTTCCATTACGTTTCCAAATTATGCTCCGAGCTTCTTTTACCCCTTCCAGGGTTCTAGCTCCTCGCAATGGCCACAATTCTCTCCCTAATCTCTTATTCACCGGATAATCCTCAAAATTGTTTTGATTTATCAGGATATTTATCACATAAAGTTATTAATGGGCTCCTGGGATCGGTCGTAGCATCAACACTATTTCCCATTTTGGCCAAAGATTCCCACACAACAATTAGATTCCACAATGCAAGATTTTCACACATAAAATAAATTCCACAATGTCCCCCCACAAAACTCATAGTTTTTTTGAACAACAAAAGTTAACAATGCAAGAACAAAATCATACAAACTCTAATAAAAGTATTTGATTTCAATACTAAATCTAAAGAATCTGAGTGTACCGCTTTAAGTGAAAGCACTGGACCCTAGCAGAATTCTTATCAGCAAAGGAATGCCGTTATCAGAAAAATGTTGTATCCTCCTTACTTCTTCAATTTTAAAGCAAAATCACATGAACTTAAATGAAAGCATAAGCAAACTTAAGCAAAAATATAAGCAAACTTAAGCAAAAACATAAGTCACAATATACAAAATTAAGCCACACAAACTTAAACAACAAACGTTCAATAAAACACTTTGACAACGGAATTTAGAGCAGAACATTTTTGATCGCAGTCGTGAAATACCGCAGACTCCTCTTCCCAACCTTTTACACAGTACAGGCTCTCAAAGTAATTTATCAATCTTACTTATCCTGACTTTCTACCTCAGTGCTGATTTTAAAGTAATTTGTCAAATTATTACTTCAGCCTGAAAAGTATTTCCAATTACCTCAATACTGAAATGTTGCCTCAGCTGAACCCTTTTATCAATATACCCAACCCAAAATCAGTATTCTTTGGACTACTAACCTCAGTCTCGTCAGGAAGCGTCTCGAAGGCCAGCGAATTGGCAAGCAGCTGGATCAGCGAACCGGAGGAAAACCGATGGAGTAAAATCACTCATCGGGGGCCCAATTCCTAGATTCCCTCACCCGACGACTCAACCCTTTTACCGCAAACCTGCGAGGGCCTCCTCTGCGATTCTGGACGAGCCCCCAAATGATATTTCCGGTATTTATATCCCTTAGACCGTTCAGTGAAAACACTGACTAGAATACTTTAAATCATCCTTTATTTCACCATGGTGACCAGGTTTCTCTGTGCCGCCCTGGGAAGCTCTCCCAGTGGATCACAGAGAAACACATGTGTTCAAACAAAGGAATAAGCATATATATATGGTTGATACAGTGGGAGGTAACTTACAATGGACTAATTCTAGACCAATAACTACAGTATCACATGGTTATGCAGGTGGGGACAATCTTTCCACCCATTTACAATCATACACAGTATAATACATCTTAGCCAATCACAATAGCATCGAACTTCAATGTTTTCCAAGAAAAATGATGTCACGGTAAATAAAGCGAAACTTAACTTCTAACTTCAATCAGCCCTTGATCCTCAAAATCAGAATACATAGCCCTTTAATCCTAGAGTATCCCCAGTTCTGCATATTCTCACACTGTCCTGACTTCCAAGTATACTGTTGCATCATTACCATATCTGACTCCAAGTCATGGTACTCCTAACCAATGTCTTCATGAGAAGGGCTGTTGGTACAAGATAACATAACACCACCTTCTAAGGGAGGGGGTGAGGGATGAAGAATCGGCAATAAATGCTGGCTTCGCCAACGATGCCATGGGAAATGGGCAGAATTTCTAGCCAAACCTCCTCAACTGAAATTACCATCTGCGATCCCTCAACATGCACACTTAATTGGGTTGGATTTGAGGGCCTTTTTCAATGGACTTTTGGATCCAGCAGCATACTCTCAGGTTTGATTGGACTTCTGACAGTGCACAGGTGAGGGCCTTCTCAAAGCCTTTCACAATGTAGAAAAGTTAGGAGACGAACTTTGCCAACAGTAAAAGTTCCAATTTATTAAACCATTTTTTTTCAAATATTACTTGACATTCAGAGGCACATACTGTAAAAAAATATTTTTAAAAATGTAATTGATTGAAAGAAATCAATGGCTAAAATAGAAAGCTAAAAAATACATAAAACAGTTTAAAAAAATAAAATAATAAAGTAGAACAAAATAATGTTAAGAAGTAAGTTAACTTTCCCTTTGCCTATTAAATAATTCTCCAAAATGCGGCGGCCAAATGATGGAGCAAACCTTTTGACGACCTTCTAAATCTGTTAGTGAATTACAGACTTTATGCTTGTTTGTGCATACACATAAGCCCAGGATTTAATGCAGCTTCACCAGTTGAACCAACATTATCCAGCAAGATCCAGCACATTATATAACTAATATGGGACCAAATAGAAGTCAATATTTTGTGGATATTATCCTCTGAGTCACACAGACTACATAAGCATACTTTGGGGGATTTCAAGTTAAATGGAAACTTTCATCCAATCAGTCTAACTCCATGTGTAGGAAGGAACTGCAGATGCTGGTTTAAACCAAAGATAGACACAAAATGCTGGAGTAACACAGTGGGACAGACAGCATCTCCGGAGAGAAGGAATGTGTGATGTTCAGGTCGAGACCCTTCTTCAGACATCTCTTCTCTCCAGAGATGCTGCCTGTCCTGCTGAGTTACTCCAGCATTTTTGTTTCAATCTGCAGTCTAACCCCATGGTCAATTTGTTCACTGGGTGGATAAATGGGGTGGGAGATTGCAACCTTCATGTGGTCTGCCCTGTTTCGACAAAGGCAATCAACCTGGTGTGCAAAATCAAATAAGATCAAATAGAACAAGTTGTCCTACAACTTTAGGCTGTGCACGCCATACGCAAGAAGAAGAAGGTGGATAAATGACTGAAAGGTTTTAGATGATTGAATCTTTTTCCTCACATTTGTTTCCTAACAAGTTCATTCCTTTAAGTAGCTTATTTTTGGCACTATTTTGTGTGACTAACAGCTGAAGTTTACCTTGTTTGATAAATCTTTCCCTTAAATTATGCATTTTATAAATATGTATTGAGCATAATTGTTTTTTCCTTGTAAAAAGACAGAAACACATTTACTGAAAGTATCATATCAGGAATCAAGTTGTCATTATGTACCTAATATCTGAATGTAAATTAGGAAGCATAAGTTATGGAATCCATTAACTACCCACAGAATGAAGCCCAGCAGGCATTGCTAAATATGCATTTGGAAATGAAATCTATTCACATCCATTGGTCTAAAGAATAAAGTACAATATTGTTAAAGTGAGTTTGCTTTCTTTCTCACTTGATGAGTATTAATATTATATCCAATGCTTCCTTGGCATTAACAGCTTATTGATAGAAATAACCTTCTAGGTGTTTTCAAGGATGCATCATGGAAAGTTATCTCTGCATCATCCCACGACAGAAAATAGATTCTGAAAGAAATATCAGATCTCCACCTACCCAATCATCTAAACCCAATTGCAGTAAAACCCCAGTTGGAGTCTTCAATCTAAGAAACTAGGATCTGGGACAATACATGAATCTCCTTCGAGCAAACTAGGGTGTCACACTCAGAAACATCTAGTGTATTTAGTGGCAACACAGACTGGATCTTGCAATTAATCACAAAATATTACATATCAAATTTCAAGATAATCGTACAGAATAACATTCTGAAAATCCGTCCATCCAATGCATTACTGTTGTTGCATTTTGACTCACTATGGCTAAATATGACTGCTCGATGAAGCACACTCCGATCACAGTAAACACGTAGTAAATATGTATGGTTGAGGTCTCTTGTGCAGAATTGTACCTAGCTGATTAAAACCCACCCTTGTTCCCAGAGATGCATTATCTGGCAACAGGAAGAAAGTAGCAGATTACATTGTCCAGCATTTCTCAGAATCAAATGAATGACATCTATATGCACATCTCTTTTTATCCTCGATTATACTATTCATCGCCAACAGAATCAGGCAGAATAACCTTCTGGAAAAACAATGGGATAAACTAGTACTCAAAGCTGATGAATGGAGCCTGCAATGAATTACTCCAAGTGAAGAGTTAGCATCTGAGTGTATAATATCTTCACAAATGCATGGAAATGGGCCCATTTGCCTTCCGAGTCCACAATGACCATTAATAATCCGTTCACACTACTTTTATGTTTTTACTACTTAAAGATAGCGAAGTCAGGGGATATGGTGAGAAGGCAGGAACGGGGTACTGAATGTGGATGATTAGCCATGATCACAGTGAATGGTGGTGCTGGCTCGAAGGGCCAAATAGCCTACTCCTGCACCTATCATCTATTGTCTATTATCCCACTTTCTTATCCACTCCCTACACACTTGGGAGAATTTTACAGAGGCCAATTAACCTATAAACCCACACATCTTTGGGACGTGGGAGGAAACCGGAGCACCTGGAGGGAACCCACAGGGAGAATGTGCAAACTCCACACAGACAGCACCTGAGGTCAGGATCGAACCCGAGACTCTGGTGCAACACATGAGAAATGCAGCGTATATAATCAAGGACCTCATTCACCCCAGTCATTCATTCCCTCTTCACCCCTTTCCCCTTAGCTGAAAATACAGAAGATTAATAGCACGTATGACGAGATTCAGGAACAGCTTCTTCCCCTCTGTTATCGGACCACTGAACGGTCCTCCTATAGCTTGGGTGCAACCTAATTTTTCAAACAACCTCAATCTTAAAGACCAAACGCAGACTGGGCAATCGTTTCGTGGAACACCTTCGCTCAGCCCGCGTGAACCAACCTGATCTCCCGGTTGCTAAACGCTTTAATTCTCCTTCCCATGCCTACACAGACCTTTCTGTCCTTGGTCTCCTCCATTGTCAGAGTGAGGCTCAAAGCAAATTGGAGGAACAGCATCTCATATTTCGCTTGGGCAGCTTACAGCTCAGTGGTATGAATATTGATTTCTCTTCAGGTAGTCCCGGCATTCCCTCTCTCTCTATCCCTCCCCCACCCATGTCGCACTAGCTTCTCACTTTCACCCTACAAATAGCTTATGTTTCCTTTATCATCGTTACTTTTTTGCATATGTTTCATTCATTGTTCTTTATCTCTCCACATCACCATCTATATCTCTCATTTCCCTTATCCCTAACCAGTTTTCCTTATCCCTGAATAAGGTTCTTGACCCGAAACATCACCCATTCCTTCTCTCCAGAGATACTGCCTGTCCCGCTGAGTTACTCCAGCTTTTTGTGTCTATTTCCAACTTTCACATTCTCTCTAAAATTTATTGATGTAATTTTGCTTGATATTTTACTTCCAATTATCTCATTCAAAACACTTAAGGTCATTTAGTTTAAAATGCTTTTGATGATTCTATCTGTTTCTTCATTCTTAATGATCAACATTATGATTTTACGTATGCTGCTTTGGAGATGTGCAGTGAATAATTTCCTTTGAAATATTTGCTTAATTTACTCTTTTATTTCATCAACAGCTTTCAAAAAGACATATTTTGCCCCTGGTCCTTGAGATTATGAAACCCAGTTTACAAAATTGAAAAGCTTATCATAAGGGCTCGATTAAATCAAAGTCAAATGGTAATGATGACCTGGTATGAAATTTTAATGAAGTTTGAGTTCTGTGTAGCATTGGGCTCCACAAAATTGTGTTTTGTGAGACAGTACACCATAGATTCATATATCTTTCTGAGATATTAAAAAAATCTAATCTTTGCACTTCCACAGGCTAGAATATTGAATACTACATTATCCTGCACTTGGCCTTTGTGTTATCTATGACTGCAGTGGGCATTTATAGCAGATCATTTTGGACACAGTTTTTAGTACCTTATTTGATGGTTGCCAAAAGATTAAGCTTGATCACGCTGGTGGGTAGCTGGTAGTCTCTAGAGATCATTGGCTAGCTGCAGTGAGTGTAATATTGCATTCCAGTCTTCTGCGTCTGTGCACTGCAGAACTATGAAACATGCAAGAGTCAATGCAAGTACATCTGACCCACCATTGAATCCTGGAATGTTCCATAACGTCCAGATTTGTTCCCTCAGCTGGTATATCTAACTCTGTCCATTAAAAAGGTCAGCAAAGATAAATGATATGCTTTTCTTTTGCTTTCTTTTATTTGATGTCACTGTTTTAACCAACTTACATCAGTTAATCCTTCTAGGTTAAGCAATTAATACCTGTCGACTGTTACAATTCACTGGGCAGTAGTGGTGGTGTGACCTTTACTTCATTGGCAACCACACACAATGGGTGGTGCAGCTGTGAGCTAGCCTGAGGTGTGGAGGTAACTGTGAGGCATTGACTGTAGCCAACACCATCTCATCCAATGCAGTAGTTGTCAGTGAACTTACAGCAAGAGGCCTTGTAGGTTTAGAGGACGCTCTCCTTAATGTAGTGCCAGCAAAATCCAAATGTGAAAGAAAACCACAGAGCAACTCCAGTAGGTACTCAATGCCTTCCAGGCCTGAATGAAGAATATTCAGGTATAATTGAGGGTTGCCTGTTCATGAAAAGGGAACCCAGTGGGAAGCACTGGGATGCCTCTTTGATTTGTTTAAATCATTTGTTTAAATCATTCCTCAGGCCAATTTCTTTGGAGTCTGACACAATGAAGGAAATTATTGCAGCGTTTATGCCACTAGGCCTTGGTTTTATTTAATTTATAGAAACTACCATCTCAATCCGGAAGAAACCCCTAGAGAAATAGAACATTCACTGCAACGGGGTGAAAATGGGACAATGGAACGTCATTTTGATGCCAATAGTGAAAATGCCTCAAAATCTCCAGCATTATTTTCCGGTTGTTATTGTCCATGCAACACAAGGCACAAAACATTCCAATAGGTCTGTCCTTTCCTTGATTGCAATTAGCATTCTTAGTAAGAGATAGATTTTTATTGTTCTGGTCTGAAGCCTCAGCAACCAGGAACACATATTGGGAATACAAGAATTGTGCCTGCCAAGCATCTCAATCCATGAATATTAAGAGACAATGAGCAGCAGAATCATTTGTTTAAAAATATTACCCATGTGCACACTTTTATAATTGAATATGTACGACACTAGACCTACCCAAACACATTTTATTTATTGCATCAATTTTTGGATTAGATGCAAATCAAAAATTATAACTTTATTTTGAATTGCAGGTTACTTAATTTGATAATGCCACCAATTAGTCCAAGCGTACTTCTCAAATCTGTTATCTTGTCAGAATATGCATGCCACATTGTTTGATTTTAGTTTTTGTGGATTGAATCCACTCCACTAATATTATCGACTTCAACTGAGAGGGAAAATAAATTACTGTGTTCCAGTTGATCTCCTTGAACTGTATTTTACAGTGGATCCAGGAGAAGGCCGGCTAGTTATTCAGCTAGCTAGTCACAAGTGAACATGAGGATTGCAGATTTTGGCAATAAAGAGAGAATACAGCTGTACTTAATTAAGAAAACTACATCATGAGGGGATGATTACTTCACCAATGACCCCAGTTGGGTCTGTGATCCTATCTAATGAAGGAGGAAGCAGAAATATATTCTTTTTTATAAGTAATCATTGATTCTATATTTTGTGTCTTTGCCGCTTCTGTTTTCTATGAAATGTGGAAGAGATAACCAACCCAAGGATTGACATTTTTACTTGATTAGTTCTCTTTTCAGTTATATTTCAATGTTGTTTAACCCAATGCTTTAAGTCCAGCTGAACTCAAACTGAGATTTAAAATGTATGCCAGTGCTCACTTTGACTGAATATTTGGAGGCAAAGACAGCAAAGAAACAAAACCATAAAACAAGTCAATAAAACAACATCAACGTCACATAAACATGAAGTGTTAACTCTGTTTCTTTCTCCACACATCTGCCCGATTTGTTGCGTATTTACAGCACTTTCTGACTTCCAAAGTCTGCTGCTTTTAGAAAGAAAACATTCCTGTCTAGTTGTTAGGATGTCTCTGGGAGAACATTTAACTCTGAGTATGAAAGTGTTACGTTGAGGCTGTACTTCAATAAACAGGGCACCTACTGTACATTACCATTTCAGCAGATAGCCCATTTAGTAACGCACTGACATTGCAACATCAATAAAGTGCTTGCATCATGCAAGGTCAGCCCTTTGCATTGAAGTAACACATAGCCTTTTTGAAGAAAATGCCAAAGAAAATTCAAACCATAACATTTGCCCTTTGCCTTCAAAGGAGTTTTCACATGAATTGTCAGAGCTTTGTCAGAGCTTTGGAACTTAAGTATATGAGAAGAAGAGTATGCCATTCAGCACCTCGAATCTGTTCTATCATTCAGTTGCAATACTGTTAAGCTATTCCTCACCTCCATTTCAGATTCAGATTCATATTCAGATTCAATCTTTATTGTCATTGTGCAATGTACAGTACAGAGACAACGAAATGCAGTTAGCATCTCACCCAGAAGAGCGAACATAGAATAATGGAACAGTAAAATATATATATGTTTTGATTTTGAAAAACCAATCAAATCGGTTTAACCTTACCCACTGCCTCGAGGATATAAAGTGTTGGATGGCCCAGAACTTCCTCCAACTAAACGAGAGTAAGTCTGAGGTCATCCTTCTCGGCCCCTCGGACTCAATCAAAATGATAGCAGGCAGCCTTGGAAGCCTTACCCCACTACTCAAACCTCACGTCAAAAATCTTGGCGTGATATTTGACTCAGCACTGAAATTTGACAAACAAGTCAATGCCGTGGTAAAAGCTAGCTTCTTTCAGCTTCGGACAATAGCTAAAATAAAACAATTCGTCCAGTTTGATGACCTGGAAAAGATCATCCACACATTCATCTCCTCCCGCCTAGATTACTGCAACTCCCTTTACACTGGCATCAGCCAATCTTCCCTGTCCCGCCTGCAACTGGTCCAAAACGCCGCAGCGAGACTCCTGACGGGCACCCGAAAAAGGGACCACATCACCCCGATCCTGGCCTCTCTCCACTGGCTCCCTGTGCGGTTCCGTATAAACTTCAAGATCCTCCTCCATGTCTACAAAGCCCACAATGGGCTTGCCCCCACCTACAAAAAAGTCTTCTCACCCACCATTCCACCTCCAGGCATCTCTGAGCGGCCGACTTGGGGTTGCTGAATATCCCACGGTCTAGGCATAAGCTCAGGGGCGACCGTGCCTTTGCGGTTGCAGCCCCTAGACTGTGGAACAGCATCCCCTTTCCCATCAGAACTGCCCCCTCCATCGACTCTTTTAAGTCAAGACTAAAGACTTATCTATACTCCCAAGCCTTTCCTGACGTCCTCTGAATGAGGGCTACATGTATATATGTATGTAGTTTGTTTTGTTGTGCTATTCTTATAACAAATGTAAAGCACTTTGGCCAACGAGAGTTGTTTTTTAAATGTGCTATATAAATAAATGTGACTTAGAGAATCAAATACACAGGACAAGATGTTAAGAAGTCCCTTGTGCCAATAGGTGGGGAGCATTTCACGACATGTGTTGATTGTTGAGAGTGGTAGACGCTCAACATCGGGGGGGGGGGTGGGGGGGGTAACCTTCAGGACAGTTGGGCACAGGACACATCATCAGTAGTGTACCCTTGCATCACTGGGTGTTTCGGCCTTTTAACACTATACACCCTCCACAAGGGCGGCCCGCTGCAGGATGATCAACCCTCAGCGCATGTCCCGTGTCAAACCGTCCCAAAGATTCACCCCGACATACTTGGGGCCCAGCATGGGTCTTTCCGCTTGAGCCAAATCCACCGGCTGCTTCTTTCAGCCGCCTCTGAGAGTGATCTTGACTTGACTTGTACAAACAGTAGCAGTAGTGCAATTTTTCTGGGGGAAGGAGTGTCTGTGGGGGGGGGGGGGTGACTGGCAATCACCAAGGTGCAGAGTTAAGTAGTGTAACAGCCGCAGGGAAGAAGCTGTTCCTGAACCTGCTGGTCCGGCAACAGAGAGACCTGTAGCGCCTCCCGGCTGGGAGGGGGGTAAACAGTCTGCGGCTGGGGTGAGAGCAGTCCTTGACGATGCTGCGCGCCCTTTGCAGACATCGCTTGCTTTGGACAGACTCAATGGAGGGGAGTGAGGAACCGGTGATGCGTTGGGCAGTTTTCACTACCCTCTGCGGTGCTTTCCGGTCGGTGACAGAGCAGTTGCCATACCATACTGTGATACAGTTGGTAAGGATGCTCTCGATGGTGCAGCGGTAGAAGTTCACCAGAATCTGAGGAGACAGATAGACCTTCTTTAGTCTCCTCAGGAAGAAGAGACGCTGGTGAGCCTTCTTGACCAGTGTTGAGGTATTGTGGGTCCAAGAGAGGTCATCGGAGATGTTGACCCCCAGAAACCTGAAGCTGGAAACACGCTCCACCTCTGTCCCGTTAATATGGATGGGGGTGTGCATGCCGCCCCTAGACCATCTGTAGTCCACAATGAGCTCCTTGGTCTTCTTGGAGTTAAGGGACAGGTTGATCCCTAGTTTAGTTTAGAGATACAGCATGGAAACAGGCCCTTCAGCTTACGAAGCCCACGCCGACCAACATTCACCCGTGCACTAGTTCTATCCTACACCCTAGGGACAACTTATAGAAGCGAATAAATCTACAAGCCTGCACATCTTTGGAATATGGGAGGAAACCGGAGCACCTAGAGAAAACCCACGCGGTGACAGGGAGAAGGTACAAACTCCAGACAGACAGCACCCAGTCAAGATCGAACCCGGGTCTCTGGCGCTGTAAGGCAGCAACTCTACCGCTGCGCCACCATGCTGCCCCTTTGATCTATATCTTGTCAATGTTTGCAATTAATCAAAATTTACTCATATATGTCAAAACATGTATTTCCTTAAGTACAGAAACTGGAAAGGTCATCCAATCAAGGTGCTAATAAAATAAGAGAAATGACAATGCAAATATAAGCTAATGCTTTGAGACTTCAAGGCAAGGTGTATAATTTTGTAATTAGAAACATTCTATTTAAGGAGCACACATGAAGGACTACAAGCAAACAGCTCACCATCATCTTCTCAGCAGCATTTAAGGATGGACAATGAATGCTCATAGTCCATCTGCCATACCCTGGCCCATTCACTTCATTTGTCTATATCACCCTGAAGTCTTTGTATCCTCTTGATAACCTACATTGCCAACTTGCTTTATATCATTTGTAATTTTGGATATTTTACACTTAATCCCTTGATCCAAATCATAAAAATAGATTGGGAACAGTGAGAGCCCCTGCAACAATCCTTGCAACACCCTATTTGCCAGGGCCTTCCAAAGCATTTATTCCCACTTTTGTTTTCTGTCTGTAATCAAATCCTAATTCCAGGTCAGTATATTGATCCGCAATTTTGTATATTCAAACTTTGTTTAATGAAGACAAAACAGATTGCAGATTCTGGGATCTGAAATTTAAAAAAAGAGAAATCTGGTAGAGCTCAGTAAGTGAAGCAGTGTCTGTGGAGGGTAAGTCACTGTTTCAGGTCAAAAACACTGCACGAGGACAGTGAGAAAAGAGGAAAGCTTGCTAGTATATAGAAGTACAAGGAATTATTAGTAGGACAGAGGATGGGAGCTGATAGATCGATGTGACAATGAGGTAATGATAATGTGCAGATAGAACCTGGTGGGGGATGGGGGTGACACAGAGACTGGTAGGTGACAGGTGGAACCAGATGGGGAGATGATGAACGGCAGATGGAACCAGGAGGTGAAAGGGGGGATGGGAGAGGTGAACAAAGGGAAAAGAAAACTAGGTGGATAGGTGAGTGAGAACACAGGGCTGTGGGTTATCTGACATTAGATGCTCAATTAAATGTTCAATGCAACACTTTTTTGTGTATTTCTTTGTAAATTACATGTGCAGTTAACTTTGTGTGATATTTTCTTCATTAAATATGTATGGACTGTATCCACAAACACAAATCCTGCACCTCTTTAGCTTCAGACTCAACTGCTTTAACATATATTCCCTGCAGCTTGAAAATTAGCAGTTGTCCAGATGAGATCTGTGCAAAGCTAGTAGAGCTACTTTCTCACAGATCTAACACACTCGGTTCAGATCTGAACTTCAGAGAAATGTGTGGAGTTTGCATCCTGTGACTGCGTGTCACTCAGGTGCTCCAGTGTCCCACAACTCAATGACATTTAGGTTAATAGGTTAATTGACCATTGCAAAATATGTGTAGGAGGGGAGATGATGGGAATGTGGGGAGAATAAAATGAGATTAATGTAAGTAGTTACTTGATGGTTGCCATTGATTCAATGGGCCAAAGGGCCTGTTTGGTGATGCATGACTACATTACTCAGTACAATCAAAATGTTACTTCCTTAAATATGTGTTCCAGATGTCTTGGGATAAAGGCTAACATACCATGAGCATCTGTTCTGAATTTTGAAAATGAGCCTGAAAAAGCTGAAGACTAATATCACAATCAGTTTTTAATAAGGCCATCGTGACCTTACTATTTTGACAAAATAGTTAACATTAGTTCCTCAAGCTAAGAATTCCACAGCTATCAACCAAGCTAATTTTTCTTTTGACTCAGACCTACAAGGATCAATATCAAAGAAAGAAAGTTTTCTTTCTTTTGCATTAGAAATATCTGTGACCAAAATGTGTTATTTCCCATGTTAGATTAATAGCGCTATAAAGAATCATTGATCAACCACTTAGTCCTGAATTGTGGTTATATTTTAATTAAGCATACATTAGTGCAGAATGCATAAAATATAACAAGAAATTCAGCTACAGTTCACATTCAACAAATGCAGTATGGAAGAAACTGTCTCGAGTGAGATGGAAGACTGTGATACTGCTGATATGAGTCATGATGAGTCAATAGTCTGATGAAGCAACAATCAATACAGGTGACACAAGCAATATTGAGATCACAGAAAGAATGCCAGACAATGAATCAGAAACTTCTAAAATTAGTCATGTTTGCAAATATGTTAATTCAGTAATGTTTCTTTGAAGTCAAAAGGAAAAGACTGTAGTGTATCTTATTGGTTGTGAACAATAATTGCACTAATGCATTTATTTCTTTATGGATTATGTTGTGTGCTTTATGGATTATGTTTGATGCGGCAATCTTGTAGAAAGTTGCTGACAGACAGTCTTCGAGGAGCTTATGTATAAAGATGATCCACCTTGTTCTGACTTATGTGTGCCTCATGAATCGACTGGCACAGTCTGCAAATGGACTTCATTAGGTATTAAGGAATGCACAAGAATGCATGTGTTGCATAGTTATTGAGCTTGCTTGACTGAACAAAACATCAAATCAGCTCCATTGTCGCAGGCTGTGTTGTCACTAAATACAGCTCAACGGTAAAAGTGTCTGATGGTTGTTGTCTGCCATCTAGTGTTTAAACAAATGGAGAAATTCAACATAATTCTATTTTCCTTGATATTCATACAAGAACAGCAATTAATTAAGCATTTGTAGACTTTTCAAAGCTGTGGATTTCTTTTTGTTGAGTGGTAAGATTTGGATACAAAACCTTAAATTTGTACTTAATGCCACACTTAAGGAAACCAAAAATAGACATAAAATGCTGGAGTAACTCAGCGAGTGAGGCGGCAACACTGGAGAACATGGATAGGTGACATTTTGGGTCAGGACCGTTCTTCAGACTCTGAAGAAGACTGACGTTTTGGATCGGGACCTTTCACCTATCCATTTTAACCAGTGATGCTGCCTAACCCCTTGAGTTACTCCAGTACTTTGTGTTTTATTTGTAAACAAGCATCAGCAGTTCCTTGTTTCTTCTTAAGGAGAATATTCAGTTCAATGCCAGTTCCCAGAGTTGTTCCATCAGTCCAATAACCACTTTGCATCCCCCCTGCAGATGTACAACTCATTTTCTTTCTCTCTGCTTCTCACTCTCTTGTGGTCTCTCCCTCTCTAACCCACCAACTTAATTTCTGATTATTTTGCCATTTACCTACTTTAAGGTTCATTTACTGTCACCAACTATCCTATCAGCACTTTGTGATGAGGGAGGTAAAGGGAGCACCAAACAGAAATTCACAATATCATAGGGAGAACATGCAAACACTACACACAGAACCAAATCAAACATGGTCCTTTGATTGTGATGCAACAGCTTTATGTGCTGTGTCATTGCACCCCCCCGCCCCCGTTTTTATTTAGCAGACTCTACCTGATTGTGCAGGAGGAAGGATTTTCAACCTCGTCGTTTTCTGACAACTGGCATCCAATAATGGAAAGAGACAACGGAAATTAGCGTTACTAGTTTAAAACAGGTGCTTTGCATGAACATTTAATGTACAGACCTTCATATCAATACTACACTTGTGGCTTAGTCCATGCTGCTGCAGGAATCCCTCATCATCATGTATAAGTATCAGAAATGTTGTTTAAAGATCTGTTGCAAAATATTTTAAAATCACCTCTATTACACTTTAGCTGTTGAAATGAAATCTAACAGAGGAAATGTTCTAACGACCAAACTGCAAATATAGAAATGGGGATGTTAGAAACCACTAGAGGAGACTCACCAGTAAAAGTTCATTGTTCTGGATTATGGGGTTTTTTCTTGAGATGGACAATGTGTAACATTTTCTTAATTCATTTTTCAGAACTTGGGCATTGATGCCAAGTCCAGCATTAATTGTCCTTCCTAACTGCTCTTGTAAAGGTGGTGATGAACTGCCTTCCTGAACTGCTGCTGTCCTTCAGCTGACAGAACTCCCACAGAGCTGTTAGATGAACTGATGGAAAGGATCTTGACTTAGCAGTGAAGAAGACTGGTGATACTGTATATTTCCATATCTAGACTTGGAAATCACATTTAAAATAACATTTAAAACAGGTGGACAGGTACATGGATAAGAAAGGTTTAGAGGAATATGGGCCAAACATGGGCAGGTGGAACTAGCATAGATGGGCCATCTTGATTGGCATGTGCATGTTGGACCGAGGGCCGGATTTCTGTGCTGTATGTCTCAATGCCTATGATTCTAAGATAGTGCGCAACTTAAAGGACAACCTGTGTGTGATGGTGTTCTTACAACCCCGATGCCTTTGTTTGCCTTGATGACAAGGTCAGGTGTTTGAGATGTTAGGGTGATCATCTGAAATGTAGTTTGTATGCATTGCAGCCGTTGTATGACAGTGGTGCAAGAAACAAATGTTTATGCTGGTTGATGGTGTCGTAAGATGCAAAATCTATGGGTTGTCAAGAGATTACTGACAGGTAGGATATCTAGCTTCCACCTGTTCTTGAACCCACTGTATTTATGTGACTTGTGTAGCTGAGTTTGTATGATTCCAAGATTTTGATAATAAAATGCTTGACATTGATAAGGTTTCAAGGTTTCAAGGTCAGTTTATTGCCACATGTACTAATTAAGGTACAGTGAAATTTGAGTTACCATACAGCCATACTAAGTGAAAAAGCAACAACACACACAACCACATAAAAGTTAACATAAACATCCACCACAGTGGATTCCACATTCCTCACTGTGATGGAAGGCAATACATTTTTTAAAGGTTTTAAAATATATATATATATTTTTTTATTACATATTTGAAAATATTAGACTCTCCCACATTGGACATGGTCATTGCCTGGCACTTTCATGACACAAATATTCATGCCACTTATCAACTCATGGCTGAACGTTGCTTAGACCTTGCTGTATAAAAAAAGGGCTGCTTAATTTGCAGAGGAATTGCAAATTAAATTAAATACTGTGCAATCACTTGCAAATATTCCAAATTAAATTGAAAATTATGCAATCAATAATGAATATCCATTGCAAATACAATTATCTGTTATGCATTCATAAGCAAATACCCCCTGTTCTGACCTTATCATGGAAGGACAACCTTTGGAGAAGTAGCTGAGAATAGTTGGGCCTATAACATTGCCCTGAGGAACTCCTACAATGATTCCTTGGGACTGGGATGATTGATCTCCAAATATCTTCCTTTGTGCAATATATGTATTCAACCAATGGAATGTTTTCCCCTTGATTCCCTTTGTTTTCAGTTTTACCAGTAATCATTGAAGCTGCACGTAGTCAAATGCTGCCTTGATGTCAATGGCAGTTTTGTCAGCTCACCTCTACAATTCAGCTCTTTGACCCATGTTTGGTCCAGGATTGTGATGAGGTATGGAGCCAAGTGGGGCTGGTGAATTTCAAACTAAGCATCCAATTATTGGCAAGAAAATAAGTTCATGTGCATCTGTGAATGGAGCAGAATTAGGCCATTCGACCCATCAGGTCTACCCCGCCATTCAATCATGTCTGATCTAACTCTCCCACTCAACCCCATTCTCATGCCTTCTCCCCATATCCACTGACACTCGTACTAATCAAGAATCTATCTACCCCTGTCTTAAAAATATCCATTGACGTGGCCTCCACAGCCTTCTGTGGCAATGAATTTCACAGATTCAGCTAAAGAATTTCCTCATTTCCTTCCTAAAGGAACGCCCTTTTATTCTGAGGCTATGACCTCTGGTCCTGGACTCTCCTACTTGTGGAACGCTCATCATATGTTAACCCACTCCTGGGATCATTCTCGTCAACCTCCTCTGGACACTCTCCAGCGCCAGCACATCCTTCCTCAAATATGGGGCCCAAAATGTCGGCTGATTTCATTTTTTTAATTGATTGAATGTGATTGACTGACAACATTTTCTATCACATTGCTAATGATAAAGAGTAAACTGACTGGGTGGTAATTCGCCAGATTGGTTTTGTCCAACTTGTGCGACCAGGGCATTACTGGACAATTTTCAACATCTAGGGTCTGAAATGGTCTTTGTTGCGACATGTTGCCAACTTCTGAACTTAATATTGAATTCTACAACTCAAGGTAATTTTATTTTTGTCGGTATCAACAGTCTATCCATGATGTTGACTCAGTTTAGAACAGAGATCATAGGACTGGAACAGGCCCTTCGAAGGATATGGATCATATTCCTCCATTAACTGCATGTTCATGTGCCTGCATAAATGCCTCTTTAACATCAATATCACATCTGCTTCCACTCCCCACCCCTCCCAACCCTGGCACTGCCTTCTGGGAAGCTTGTTTTTTTCCCCATCTCTGGTAGTAGAGGCCAACCTGCTGAGTATGTCTTCCTGCTCTACATTTTGCAATTCACACATTATTTTGTCAACGTTCTTGTGTCTGTGTTTTGACTCTCTCACTGCTCCCATTCACTCATTGACCAGATAACCTTGTTTTGCTCTTATCCTCGTGGTTACTCTGGTTTTATTCAGTCATTAACCCCCTCTCCCACCCACCCTGAAGTTTAACAAGCCACTATTGTTGCCGTCCCAATTTAATGAAGGACCTGAAATGTTAATTTTCTACTCTTCCCACAGATGCTGCCTGACCTACTGATAAATTCCAGCATTTTCTGATTTTATTTCAAATTCCCACTTATTTAGATAGATACACATCCACTTGAATATGAATAGCAACACTAATAGAATGGAATTATTATTATAATTTAATGACATTCTTTACTGTACTTTCCATTTGAGTAACATCACAACATATAAAGAAAGAGTATTGGCATTCAGCTCACCATTCCCCACCATTCAATAACTTTATATCTGACCCAAAAATTAACTTTGCTCTCCCATTCTATATCATATCCTTAAGTCTACAGTAATGATTTTTATAGAACTTTCTCAGTGAAATATATATTTATAATATGTTCATTATTCACATTTATTTCCTACAGTCCTCAGAATTTGATCAACCAAAACCTAACATTTTTTTATGAACATCACTCACAATTTTCAAATCTTAAAGAGATCATTGACATAGCATTATTGAAGATATGATTAAAGTCAACTGTTTTTCTTTTTTGGACATTATTAAAACAGATTTAATCTTAAAGCCCTCCCCAGTTTATGAACACCTGACGTGTATAGCCCGCACATATCAATGAGCGTTTGCGAGATGGGCAGTTGGGATTTGCTGGCTTCTCCAGGCATTTTCTGCCATGTGAGAATTTGGTTTGTGCCTGCATTTCCAATTTGTGAATTGTTAGCTTACAACAGTACATAGGAACAGAATCCTGCTGCAACTTCAAGACAACCTGTACATACTTCAGCTTCAGCTGATTATATAACTGGTTTATTTCCCAGATTTTCATTTTTGTTTTCATTTCAGTGTTATTGTAATAAGCAAGTTCATTATCTCATTAAACGGAAGGAATCATGGAATTTGTCAAAGGTCATTCGGGATTAAACAAATGCGAACGCAGGGCTGTATAAACTGTGTATAAATTAACCATATAACCATATAACCATTACAGCACGGAAACAGGCCATCTCGGCCCTTCAAGTCCGTGCCGAACACTTTATATATTTATTTACTTATTTATTTATTTTTAAAAATATTTTTTTATACTTCCCCCTAGTCCCATCTACCTGCACTCAGACCATAACCCTCCATTTCTTTCCGGTCCATATACCCATCCAATCTATTTTTAAAGGATAAAATCGAACTTGCCTCCACCACTTCCACTGGAAGCTCATTCCACACAGCTACCACTCTCTGAGTAAAGAAGTTCCCCCTAATGTTACCCCTAAACCTCTGTCCCTTAATTCTCAAGTCATGTCCCCTTGTTTGAATCTTCCCTACTCTCAATGGGAAAAGCTTATCCACGTCAACTCTGTCTAACCCGCTCATCATTTTAAAGACCTCTATCAAGTCCCCTCTTAACCTTCTGCGCTCCAAAGAATAAAGACCTAACTTGTTCAACCTTTCTCTGTAACTTAGTTGCTGAAACCCAGGCAACATTCTAGTAAATCTCCTCTGTACTCTCTCTATTTTGTTGACATCCTTCCTATAATTAGGCGACCAAAATTGTACTCCATACTCCAGAATTAGCCTCACCAATGCCTTGTACAATTTTAACATTACATCCCAACTTCTATATTCAATGCTCTGATTTATAAAGGCCAGCACACCAAAAGCTTTCTTTACCACCCTATCTACATGAGATTCCACCTTCAGGGAACTATGCACAGTTATTCCTAGATCTCTCTGTTCAACTGCATTCCTCAATTCTCTACCATTTACCATGTACGTCCTATTTTGATTTGTCCTGCCGAAATGTAGCACCTCACATTTATCAGCATTAAACTCCATCTGCCATCTTTCAGCCCACTCTTCCAAATGGCCTAAATCTCTCTGTAGACTTTGAAAATCTACTTCATTATCCACAACACCACCTATCATAGTATCATCTGCATACTTACTAATCCAATTTTCCACACCATCATCCAGATCATTGATGTACATGACAAACAACAGTGGACCCAACACAGACCCCTGAGGCACCCCACTAGTCACAGGCCTCCAACCTGACAAACAGCCATCCACCATTACTCTCAGGCATCTCCCATTCAGCCACTGTTGAATCC
Organism: Malacoraja senta; assembly: GCA_038087875.1. Lineage (NCBI taxonomy): Eukaryota > Metazoa > Chordata > Chondrichthyes > Rajiformes > Rajidae > Malacoraja > Malacoraja senta. The sequence goes on along the minus strand of CM075977.1, from coordinate 59,938,786 downwards.
ATCTTGCTACTACACCATTAATACCCAACAATTGAATTTTCTTAACGAACCTTTCATGAGGAACCTTGTCAAAGGCCTTACTGAAGTCCATAGAGACAACATCCACTGCTTTACCCTCATCAATTTCCCTAGTAACCTCTTCGAAAATTCAAGAAGATTAGTCAAACATGACCTTCCAGGCACACATCCATGTTGACTGTTCCTAATCAGACCCTGCTTATCCAGATGCTTATATATATTATCTCTAAGTATCCTTTCCATTAATTTGCCCACCACTGACGTCAAACTAACAGGTCTATAATTGCTAGGTTAACTCTTAGAACCCTTTTTAAACAACGGAACAACATGCGCAGTACGCCAATCCTCCGGCACTATTCCCGTTTCTAATGACATTTGAAATATTTCTGTCATAGCCCCTGCTATTTCTACACTAACTTCCCTCAATGTCCTAGGAAATATCCTGTCAGGACCTGGAGACTTATCCGTTTTCATATTTTTCAAAAGTGTCCGCACCTCCTCTTCTTTGAATCTCATAGTTTCCATTGCTACTCTGCTTGTTTCCCTTACCTCACATAATTCCATATCCTTCTCCTTGGTGAATACCAAAGAAAAGAAATTGTTCAATATCTCCCCCATCTTTTTTGGCTCTGCAGATAGCTGTCCACTCTGATTCTCTAATGGACCAATTTTATGCCTTGTTATCCTTTTGCTGTTAATATAGCTGTAGAAACCCTTTGGATTTACTTTCACCTTACTTGCCAAAGCAACCTCATATCTTCTTTTAGCTTTTCTAATTTCTTTCTTAATATTCTTTTTACATTCTTTATACTCCTCAAGCACCTCATTTACTCCATGCTGCCTATAATTATTGTAGATCTCTCTCTTTTTCCAAACCAAGTGTCCAATTTCCCTTGAAAACCATGGCTCTTTCCAATTTTTACTATTTCCTTTCAACCGAACAGGGACATAAAGATTCTGTACTCTTAAAATTTCACCTTTAAATGTCCTCCATTTCTTTTCTACATCCTTCCCATAAAACAACATGTCCCAATTCACTCCTTTTAAATCCTTTCGCATCTCCTCAAAGTTAGCCTTTCTCCAATCAAAAATCTCAACCCTAGGTCCAGTTCTGACCCTCTCCATAATTATATTCAAACTAATGGTATTGTGATCACTGGACCCGAAGTGCTCCCCAACGCATACCTCCGCCACCTGCCCTGTCTCATTTCCTAACAGGAGGTCCAGCACTGCCCCTTCTCTAGTAGGTACCTCTATGTATTGCTGCAAAAAAAACTATCCTGCACACATTTTACAAACTCCAAACCATCCAGCCCTTTTACAGAATGTGTTTCCCAGTCTATGTGTGGAAAATTGAAATCTCCCACAATCACTACCTTGTGCTTACTACTAATACCTGCTATCTCCTTACATATTTGCTCTTCCAATTCTCGCTCCCCATTAGGCGGTCTATAATACACCCCTATAAGTGTTGCTACACCTTTCCCATTTCTCAGTTCCACCCAAATAGCCTCCCTAGACGAGCCCTCTAATCTATCCTGCCAAAGCACTGCTGTAATATCTTCCTTGACAAGCAATGCAACACCCCCACCTCTTGCCCCTCCAATTCTATCACCCCTGAAGCAATGAAATCCTGGAATATTTAGTTTCCAATCACAGCCCTCCTGCAACCATGTTTCACTGATCGCCACAACATCATACTTCCAGGTGTCAATCCAGGCTCTAAGCTCATCCACCTTTCTTACAATGCTCCTAGCATTCTAATATACACATTTAAGAAACCCACCACCACTTATTCTCTGTTTATTATCTTTTTCTTCTTTCTCCCCTACATTTTGGGTCCGAGTGCTTCCCTTCTCTGCCTCCTGCCTCCCACATTTTCTACTAGCTTTCTCTATTTGAGTCCCTCCCCCCATCCGTTCTAGTTTAAAGTCTCCCCAGTAGCCTTTGCAAATCTCCCCGCCAGGATATTGGTCCCCCTCGGGTTCAAGTGCAACCCATCCGTTCTGTACAGGTCACACCTTCCCCAAAAGAGGTCCCAATGATCCAGAAATTTGAATCCCTGCCCGCTGCACCAGTTCCTCAGCCACGCATTTATCCTACACCTCATTCCATTCCTACTCTCACTGTCGCGTGGCACAGGTAGTAATCCTGAGATTGTTACCTTTGCGATCCTTCTCCTTAACTCACCTCCCAACTCCTTAAATTCTCCTTTCAGGACCTCTTATCTTTTTCTACCTATGTCATTGGTACCTATATGTACCACAACCTCAGGCTCCTCTCCCTCCCATTTCAGGATATCTTGGACGCGTTCAGACACATCCCTGACCCTGGCACCAGGGAGGCAAACTATCATCCGGGTCTCCTGACTGCGTCCACAGAATCGCCTATCCGACCTCCTAACCATAGAGTCCCCTATTACTATTGCCCTCCTCTTCTTTTCCCTACCCTTCTGAGCAATAGGGCCGGTCTCTGTACCGGAGGCCCGGCCGCTGTCGCTACCCCCAGGAAGGCTGTCCCCCCCAACAGTACTCAAACAGGAGTACTTATTTTCAAGGTGTACAGCCACCGGGGTACTCACTAGTCCCTGCCTCTGCCCCTTGCCCTTCCTAACCGTGACCCACTTGTCTGCCTCCCGTGGTCTTGGCGTGGCCACCTCCCTTTAACTCCTTTCTATGACCTCCTCACTCTCCCTGATCAGACAGAGGTCAGCGAACTGCTGCTCCACGTTCCTAACACGGTCCCTTAGGAACCCCATCTCGACGCACCTGGCACAGATGTGGACGTCTGGAGGGGTATCAGACTCCATGACCTCCCACATCTGACATCCAGAACAGTAAACTGCCCTGGCCCTTATTCTTCCCCCTTACCCTGGATACAATACAAAGCCTTACCCTGGATACAATACAAACTGGTGGAGGAAATCAGCAGGGATCTGACACCAATCAGCTGCTTCCTCTTAGTCCTCTTCCACCAATCAGCGGCTTCCTCACTTATAAGAAAGTTGAATGGAACGTTGCAGTTTTGGGTTCCTCCTCCTGCAACGGTCCCTGGGCCTCTGGAAAGTAAAGCCCCTCGCTGTTTAACTAATCCCTACCCGGACGCCGCTCCTCCTCCAGCAACGGTCCCTGGGCCTCTAGAAAGTAAAGCCCCGCGCTGTTTAACTACTCCCTACCCGGACGCCGCTCCTCCTCCTGCAACGGTCCCTGGGCCTCTGGAAAGCAAAGCCCCACGCTGTTTAACTACTCACTACCGCTCCTCCTCCTGCAACGGTCCCTGGGCCTACCGAGGAATTAATCTAGAATTCTGTCAACTCAATAGCTTCCTTTCTTCTTCTGCTGTTCACACTCAACTTACACAGCCCAGTTCTAGTGCAGTTCATTAATCTGCAATTATGAGATATTCAAAAAGTTTAAAGAATTTATTATTTTCATTTAATCCTTAATGTGTTTGCTACTGGAATAAGAAAATATTACTTGTGTTTGAAAAATTTCTTATCTTTATTCATAATTTATGTGTAAAAGTATATTTAATCTAAGGCAGCAATCCACAGCAGCTGAAAGCAATAGTTTTAACTTTGGGAAAAACAAAACCAAGAAAGAAAGCGAAAGGTGGAATATCCTCCTACCAGTCCATCAGCTTCATTTAATTGTTCCTAGCCAATGTCTGCAGTGATCTCCGCTGAGAAGATAAAATTTTGACTTGGATAAGGGCCAGTTTAGAAAGGGGTTATGCAGTGTGCCAAATTTCACCTCTCGAAGGAAAGGTGACAATAACATTTCCACGATAATGACATGTTTGATGATGATAGGCATAAACTAAGCTTTTCTTTAAAATAACTGCACTTACCTTTGGGCTAATTGTGATATCAGCTTACCATTTGTTTTCCCAATTTCTCAGGCATCTACCAAAAATGCAGGTTCGACACCATAGTCAACTTCCCTCGAGCTCTGGAAGCAATCAACTAAACCTAATACAATACCACAAATCTAAAGGCTGCTACTGAACAGAAAAAAAACCACTGACGAAGAGAATATTAAGGTATTCTGCAAAAGCATAAACTTGGTCAGGCTACATTACATGGGGAAATGGCAACAGCACTGAGTGGGATTTGCCAGCATACTCTTATCTTAAATGCCACTACTTTTGGGATTACTTTTGAAGTCTTTACTGGCTGCTTTCTTACCCACTGGGGAGAAACAACTTTAAAAACTGCACCAAATAACTGTCAATTATACGTTATTTATCGTCACGCTCGCTCACTCACTGAAGCATAAAGTAATAAAACCACCAAAATCATCGTAGTTTTGTACAAAAGAACCATAAATACACCTAGTTAATAGTTTTGAAAGCAGTACTTTCTTACCTCAAAGAAGCAAAACTGGAAAATACATATGAAACGCAGGTCCGTACAAACACAGTAGCTCAGCTGGCGAGAATATTTATCCCGAATGACCCATGACCTGGGCATGCGCAGTTATAATACCAAACTAATTTATTGAATGTCTGGTAAGTGCAGTTATTTTAAAGAAAAGCTTAGTTTATGCCTATCATCCTCAAACATGTCAAATGGTACACGCCCATTTGAATATTAATAGCTGTACGACTGGAAGGGTCTATTACTGTAATCAAATTATTTCTAAATATGAAATTCTCCACTTTTTTTGTTTTTGAATAACATTACAACATATAAAGAAAGAGCATTGGCCTTCTGCTGCCATCCCAACTTATGAATTATTACTGAGTGTAAAGTATATTGACTGGCACCTATTGACATGGCAGAGAACTGCATGTGCTAGACAATTGTATTTTCATTAACCTGTCAGACTTAGATGAGGGAATTAAATGTGACATCTCCAAGTTTGCGGATGACACAAAGCAGGGTGGCAGTGTGAGTTGCGATGAGGATGCTATGAGGCTGCAGTGTGACTCGGATAGGTTGGGTGAGTGGGTAGATGCAATATAATGTGGATAAATGTGTGGTTATCCACTGGCAAGAACAGGAGGGCAGATTATTATATGAATTATGTCAGATTAAGAAAAGGGGAGGTGCAACGAAACCTGGATGTCCTTGTACACCAGACACTGAAAGTAAGCATGCAGGTACAGCAGGCAGTGAAGAAAGCTAATGTATGTTGGCCTTCATTGCAAGAGGATTTGAGTTTAGGAGCAAGGAGGTCCTACTGCAGTTGTACAGGGCCCTGGTGAGACCACACCTGGAGTATTGTGTGCAATTTTGGTCTTCTAATTTGAGGAAGAACATTCTTGCTTTTGAGGGAGTGCAGCGTAGGTTCACGAGGTTAATTCCTGGGATGGCTGGACTGACATATGATGAAAGAATGGGGCAACTGGACTTGTATTCACTGGAATTTAGAAGGATGAGAGGTTATCTTATAGAAACATATAACATTCGTAAAGGATTTTACTTCGGAGTCACGTGAGTGACTACGTGAAGACCCCGCCAGCACGCATGCGCGACATATCGTCTAACGCATTGCGCAGCGACTGGTCGGGGAGGTGCGTTGCTCCTCCAACGGTAGGTTTAAAAAAGGACCTGCAGGTAAGTTTACTAATCTGAGGTCGTTTGTTCCATTCTGTGTGAGTTATTTTTCAGAACGGGGAACATATGGACAAGTCAAAGGCGAAGTCCAAACGGACCGCAACAAAACTGACTGCGGAGGACCACGGAAATGCGGGCAGTCAGCAGCGGCCGGCGGCACCTGGGTCGCTAACTATGCGGTCAGCAGCCTCCGACCTGGCACCGACACAGTCCGTACCGATACCACGGACTGGCGGAAAAGCCAAGCAAAAGTCGGACAGACCCGTAGACTCGGACGAGTTGGGCCGTGAAGATTCACCACCTGCGGGTAACGACCGTGGCCGTATATCCCGCATGGTGCGGTTGATGGAGCCATGATGCAGCCATGGTGGCAAGGCTCCGGGAAACGGAGCCTTGTCACCATGGGGCTCCTCGGACACCCATGGCAGCACCTTATACAGGGTTGCAAAATGTCTCCCCCTCTTCGGAGGGGAGCATAAGGAGTCACTTCTTGGCTGGCTCCAAAGATAGGGGTGTGGCTGAAGATGCTTCTAGTGTGCTGGGGGTGCAGGAACAACAGAAGCTGCTCGGCATGGTCTCTAAATTTGCGATGCCTGCGCAAACAAGACAGCCATTACAGCCACAGCTGGCAGCCAGCATCGAATACCTCTCCTTTAACCAGCTGCAGGAACAGGAAATGAATGACACGACTGCTAAATACTTAGCACCTGAGAACTGTGTTTCCATTAATGTCCCAGCAGTAAACAACTCTATCTGGGGATATATAGGTGTGGGCATCAGAGCCCAGGAAATGAAAATGCAAAAAATCCTCAAGCTGCTGGCTTCCGTGATAACGGCATTTGCCCGTTCGGTTGATGGTACGGAAATGTCGGAGGAACAGCAAGATACACTGGCACTCCTCTGTAATACGCAGTTTGAGATAAATTGCCTCAGAAAGAGTGTAATCCGACCTGCCCTGAACCCCAAATTTGCGGGTTTGTGCAAGACCAGCAACACACAGCCGCCGACTCTACTATTTGGGGGTAACCTGTCGAAACAGGTCAAGGAGCTCGATGAGGAGGTAAAGGCCGTCGGGCTAATAAGGGCATCGTCCACTGTCAAGACTTCACATTTCCGGCGGCAGCACCCCTACGCATCCACCAGCAAACCACGGTACCCAGAAGCTGGTGAAAGCTCGAAGGTCGTACAGACAGGACAAAGGTCTTTTTTAGACCATGGCCCAGAAAGGCCTTCGTGGAAAATGCGCCAACCCCTCACTCCAGCTCCTCTACCTCGCAGGAGACAGAAACGGAAGAAATGAACATCACTCCACTGGTAACTATGGAGGTAGGTGGGTCTGGTTCTTTCCGGAACATAGGGTGTGTAAGTTCAACACAAATTGGTGGTAGGTTACACTTATTTTGGAGGGCATGGAGTGCAATAACTTCTGATCCTTTTATACTGCACAGTATCCAGGGATACAAAATTGAATTCATTCATAAATTTCTTCCTCCGGTTCAGCATGCACCTAGCCGAATGTTTGTGCTTTCACACCAGGAGAAATTGGATGGTCATGCAGAGCTGTTGAGGTTACATGCTAAAGGTGTAATTGAGAAATCCCAACACGAATCTCTAGAATTTGTGTCTAATATTTTTACAAAAAACAAAAAAGATGGTGGATGCCGCATCATCATCGATTTGACACAGCTGAATACGTTTGTGCAGTATACTCACTTCAAAATGGAAACCTTTGTTACTGTCAAACAATTGGTTTCAGAAGGATACTTCATGGCTTGCATCGATTTAAAAGATGCATACCTTTCGGTGCCTATACAGAAGGATCACCGCCGATATCTGAACTTTAACTGAATGGGGCAGCTCTGGCAGTATAAAGCGTTGCCTAATGGATTAACATCAGCCCCCAGATTATTTACTAAAATATTAAAACCAGCCCTGGCGTTTCTCCGAAAACAGAAACATATTGTCATGGCATACTGGATGATATCCTAATTGTGGGAAAGACCCTGGATTTAGCTAAATCAGCTGTATCAGCTACCAAGCTCTTGTTTGAGAAACTGGGGTTCATCATCCATCCATATAAATCTAAGTTGACGCCTTCTACTACAATGGATTACTTAGGGTTCACTATTGACTCGGTTCACATGTCTGTGACTTTGCCAAGGGGCAAAGCAGCAGACTTGATGGAGGCTTGTAACAGCCTTGTTGTCATCAGTCAACCATCCATTCGACAAGTAGCAAGGGTGATTGGTAAGCTTGTGGCTGCTTTTCCAGCCACACAGTTTGGACCTTTGCATTACCAAAATTTACAGAGAGCAAAGGTGCAAGCACTAAAACATCATGCTGGTCATTTTGACAGGCCAATGCAGCTACCAGCTAAAGCAATTTTGGAGTTACAATGGTGGATGCTAAACATTCGTCATTGTTCTAATCCCATTATTATCAGCAGGCCTTCAGTTGTGTTACAAACTGATGCCAGCGCTCACGGTTGGGGTGCTACTAATACCATCTCCAGTTGTGGTGGCAGATGGGATGCACATGAGTCATCTTTACTTCAAGCACTTGGTATTAATTATTTAGAGATGTTGGGTGCATTCTATGGACTAAGGGCTTACTGCTCGAACATGCACCACCTGCATGTTCGCCTACAAATTGATAATACCACCGTGGTGGCGTATATTAATCATATGGGTGGAATTAAGTCGAAATCTTGTGATAATCTGGTTAACACGATTTGGCAATGGTGTATCGACAGAAATATTTGGATATCAGCTATTTACCTTCCAGGTAAACTCAATACAGTGGCAGACACCAGGTCACGAAAATTCAATGACAACACCGAATGGATGTTGGATCACAAAGTGTTTGCTGATATTGTACCTCGGTAATGAACACCAGATATCGATCTATTCGCATCTAGGCTTAATCACCAGTTGCCAACATATGTTGCATGGGAACCAGACCCTGGGGCAGTAGCGATGGACGCATTCTCGCTGCATTGGGGAGAATTGTTTTTCTATGCATTTCTCCCCTTCTGCCTCATCAGTCGGGTCTTGCGGAAAATACAATAAGACTCCGCGTCAGGTATTTTGGTGGTACTCGACTGGCCTACTCAGCCATGGTTCCCTGTGGTTCTCGACATGGTCTCGGAACCATGTATGCCCATCTCCAAACGCCCGGATTTGTTGGTTCATCCTATGACCGGGGAGAGTCACCCATGCCATGACAGGATAAATCTGTTGATTTGCAGAATCTGAAAAGACCTCTACTGGGATTTGGACTGACGGACCAAACCATGAACATGATCACGGCAGCATACAGGGAGTCCACCAGAAAACAATATCTATCATATATAAGGAAATGGGAGATATTCTGTACCAGGGCCAACATCACATACAACACGGCTACAGTGACAAATGTGCTAGAATTCTTGGCCAGCCTTCACTTCGACGAAGGCCTAAGTTACAGTGCCATTAACTGTGCTAGAAGTGCCCTATCATCCTACTTGGGGCAGGGATCAGAACACCACACTATTGGGTCTCACCCTCTAGTATCGAAACTAATGAGGGGTATTTTCAACACTAATCCCCCTAGGGCTAGGTACTCCCAGATCTGGGATGTGGGTTTTGTCTTAACGTTGCTCAGGGGTTGGTCACCAGCAACGTCCCTATCTCTGGCAAGACTAACATATAAATTAGTTATGCTGATGGCACTAGTCTCGGCACAACGGGTCCAGTCACTGCACAAATTAAGACTGGACACGATGGCTATATCAACCAATAAAATAACTTTTTATATTTATGTATTGGTGAAACAGAATAGGCCTGGGTCGTCTGGCCTCAAATTGGAGTTCCTAGCATACCCCTTAGACGTTCGTCTATGTATAGTGATACATCTACTTCATTATTTAGAAGTCACTAAAAATCTAAGAGGCAAGGAAATGGCATTGTTGCTCAGTCATAAACAGCCTCATAAAAGGGTATCGGTGCAAACCATCTCAAGGTGGCTTAGACAGGTTTTGGGTGCTGCAGGGGTGGATACTGATGTTTTAAATCTCATTCCACCAGGGCTGCAGCAACATCGGCAGCAAGGGAGTTGGAAGTTCCCATGGACCACATCCTGGCAACCGCAGGATGGTCTAGAGAAAGAACTTTTCAGCAGTTGTATAATAAACCAGTTGCCAAACCTGCGGTGTTTGCAGTCTCAATTTTAAGTTCAGTATTATAATTTACCACGAATAATGGGGGTTATTATTATTTTGTTAATAAATATATCAGTGTGTTTGAATAACTAATTAATGTCTGAATATGTTAACATACTTCCTCCATTGGTCAATTGTGGCAGTGTGTGAGGCATGGACTCGTTTTCCACGGCATGAAATCACAGAGCTTTAAAATCTGCACGTAGTCAATCACGTGACTCCGAAGTAAAATAGTAAGATTAAACGAGAACTTACCAAGTTTGAAGTTTGATCTTTATTTTATGATGAGTAACGTTGAGGGATTACATGCCCTCCACGCCCTACCCTCTATCATAAAGGTCAACTGGTATACTAGTTCTCTTATCTTACTATGTTTAGTTCGACTACTATTATCTGTGATTTCACACCGCTGCGTTGAAGATTGTCGCGAATGCGTGCTGGCGGGGTCTTCACGTAATCCCTCAACGTTATTCCTCATAAAATAAAGATCAAACTTCAAACTTGGTAAGTTCTCGTTTAATCTTACTATTAGACAGGCTAGATGCAGGAAAAATGTTCCCGATGTTGGGGGAGCCCAGAACCAGGGGTCACATTTTAAGAATGAGGGGTAGGCCATTTAAGACTGAGATGAGGAAAAATGCTTTCTCCCAGAGAGTTGTGAATCTGTGGAATTCTCTGCCACAGAACGCATTGGAGGCCAATTCACTGGATGTTTTCAAGAGAGAGTTAGATTTAGCTCTTAGGGCTAAAGGAATCAAGGGATATGGGGAACAAGCAGGAACGGGGTACTGATTTTACTTCGGAGTCACGTGAGTGACTATGTGAAGAACCCTGCCAGAGCGCCTGCGCGTCATTACGTCAGACGCATTGGCGCAAACGGACGCGAGGAGCAGAGCTCCTCTAGTGGAATTGTAGTTTTCAACTACAAGGTAAGTATAAACTTTTTTAAAGGATTTCCGGGTCCGTTTGCTGTGGGTCTGTGGTCATTTTTTCCACAGACACCATGGAAAAAACGGGCAAGGGGAAGAGGCGAGCGACTCAGCCGACAGAAAGTCGGGAGATTGCGGTTAGCGACCGACCGCCTCTAACCCCGGTACAGTCGCCAACAGAGAGTGTAGCGACTGTGGACCTGGGGCTGGCAAGAACACAGTCAGCGCCTGTCGGGCACAAGGCCAAGTTTAAATCCAGACGGCCCACGGATGAGGAGTCCCAGGCAATGGAAGTAGCTCCAGGGCTAGATACCGCTTTTGAGCGGATTGCCCAGATGGAAAGCCTTGTGCATAGGCTGTTGGAGCAAAGCACACTCAGGGAGGAGTGTAGCAAAACCCAAGCTGCTGAAAGCAGCTCAACAGCTCCTGGTTCAGGGCTGATGGAATGCACCCTCAGGGATGAGGCGCGTGCCATGGGTCATGAGAGTTCAGACCCCGACTCTGACGGTGAGGCTGTACAAGGCGAAGAACGGCAGCTGCCAGATATTCCACCCCTGGCAGTACGATTCGCTGCCCCGTCAGGGTCAGGAGAGCCATTAGGAGAAGAATTGACCTCCCTAATAAATTACTTGGTTTCCCATCAGCTGGAACAGCAGGAGACGGATGAGACTGCAAGAAAGCATGAGACCCCAAGTAACTGTGTGTTGCTGAAAGCACCAGCAGTGAATGAAATCATCTGGAAGTGGCGGCGCCTAATGGCAGCGGCTCGACTGCAGTCCGTCTGTCTTTTTTTATTTTTGTCTAGTTAAATGTAGTTGTTTGTGTTTTTTTATATTGTTTTTAACTGTGTATATGTGGGGGGCGGGGGCGGGGTCGGGGAAACTTAAAAAAATCTCTTCCCTGTATGGAGGACCCGAACTTTCTCTGTCGGGTCTCCGTTGTCGTTGGGGCCTAGCACCGTGGAGCAGCCTCCAACCGGAACGACCTGGGGCTCCAGTCGCGGAGCCTGCGGACTACTCACCATCGTGGAGCTGGCCAAGTTCGGAGCGTGGAGAGCTGCGGTGACGCGCGGCTGTGACCCGCCCCAGAGATTCGGAGGCTCCAGCTGCAGGTCTGGTGGACGGTAACATCGGGAGCTCGCGGGTCCCTGGTGGGAGACCGCTTTTCGGGGCTCCCGCAACGGCAACTTCTCCCGCCCGAGTTGCGGGGTTGAAGATGACCTGGAGCTGGGTCTAACATCGCCCGGCACGGCTTTAATGGCCGCGGGACTTGCTAGCGCTACCGGGGGCTCCAACATCCAGACCCGGAGGGCGGCCTTGCATCGCCCGGCGCGGCTTTAATGGCCGCGGGACTTATTTTCCATCGCCCGCCGGGGGCTCTGACTCTGACATCAGGAGGAGAATGGGGAGTGCAGGGGAGAGATGAGACTTTGCCTTCCATCACAGCGAGGAGATTCGCTGTGATGAATGTTTGTGTAAATTGTGTTGTGTCTTGGTTCTTTTTACTTGTTTGTATGACTGCAGAAACCAAATTTCGTTTGAACCTCATTTGAGGTTCAAATGACAATAAATAGTATTGTATTGTATTGTATTGTATTGTATTGGAATCAGTTGAGTATGACTATGAGAACTCAAGAAGTGAAATTGCAGAGAATATTAAAGCTGCTGAGTTCTGGAATAACTGCTTTTGCCAGAATAGCAGATAAAAGCCAAGAGATGACGGAGTTGCATCAGGAAGCACTGGGGTTGCTATGCAGCACCCACTTCGAGATCAATGGTCTGAGGAAGGGTGCTATACGGCCTACTATGAATCCGAAATTCGCAGCACTCTGCAAACCAAGTAATATACAATTACCCAACTTACTCTTTGGAGAGGATCTCGGGAGACGTATTAAAGAGTTGGAAGATGAAGCGAAAACAGGATTGATGAAAACATCAATGGTTGTAAAGTCTGTAAAGAGGAGGTATCCTTTCAGACGTCATACGGATCCTGGACCAGGACCAAGTCGCTCATCAACGCAGGGACGTAGCTGGCGGCCTGCAGCGGGAGCAAGAACCAGTGGGGGTGCTTCCGGGAGAACCCAGGGACCTCAGAGTACTCAAATGACTCAAGAGGTAGGTGGACCTGGTTCTCATGGGAACATACTAACGGGATTAACTCCAAAAGTTGGAGGCAGATTACATCTCTTCTATAACAATTGGAAGAAGATTACTTCAGATCCGGTAATTCTGAATAGTATACAAGGATTTCGAATTGAATTCAATCCAAATTATGATTTGCCTGTCCAGCATGTTCCTAGCAGAACTCTCCACTTCGCACAAAAAGAAGTGATGGAGGTTCAAACTGCACTAGAAACCCTATATATAAAAGGTGTTATTGAAGAATCAGTCTACCAAATTCACCAATTTGTGTCAAATGTATTCCCTCGATCAAAAAAGCATGGAGGATGTAGGATTATTCTAGACTTAACAAGTCTGAATCCTTTTGTTCAATTTAAACATTTTAAAATGGAGACATTTGTGACTGCCAAACAACTTATTTCAGAAGCATGTTATATGGCGACTATAGATTTAAAAGACGCATATTATTCAGTGTCTGTTCACTCGGAAGATAGGAAGTATCTTAAATTTATATGGATGAACCAGTTATGGCAGTTCAAAGCCCTGCTTTGGGTTAACGTCCGCTCCCAGAATATTCACAAAATTGTTAAAACCAATTCTGGGGTTGCTGAGAAGCCAGGGGCATGTACTAATGGCATACTTGGATGATGTCCTGATTATAGGAAGGACAAAAGAATCAACAGAAGCATCTGTTGCAATGGTGAAATCAACTTTTGAAAGTTTGGGGTTTCTAATTCATCCAAAGAAATCAAGATTAACACCATGTACCTCGATTGATTATTTGGGGTTCACAATTGATTCAGTTCAAATGAAAATTACTTTGCCCAGGGAAAAAAGGGCGGAGTTGATTAAAGATTGCAGTAATCTGTTAAACGAGCAAAAACGAGCAGTTCCAGCAAAGTGCTGATGGAACAACCTTCCATGATATTACAAACTGATGCCAGTGCACTAGGATGGGGTGCAACTGACTTAGCATCTAGCTGCGGAGGCAGATGGAATCAGGAAGAGTCATTGTTACTGCAGACATGGGGAATTAACTATTTGGAGCTTTTAGGATGTTTCTATGGACTCCAAGCTTACTGTTCTAACACAACTAATGTGCATGTTCAAGTTCAAATTGATAACAACAGCAGTTGCCTATATTAATCATATGGGTGGAATCAAGTCGGTGTCATGTGACAAAATGGCTAATCAAATTTGGTCTTGGTGTATTGAAAATAACATTTGGATTTCAGCTATCCATCTACCAGGTAGATTGAATACGATAGCAGACACCAGGTCACGAAAGTTCCAGGATAATAAAGAATAGATGTTGAATCGAGAGGTATTCAATGACATAGTAATCAGATTTGGAAAGCCAGACATCGACTTGTTCGCATCTAGACTGAATCGTCAACTATCGAGATATGTGTCATGGGAACCAGATCCAGGAGCAGTGGCGATTGATGCTTTCTCGCTACGTTTGGGTGGTATGTTTGTATATATATTTCCACCTTTCTGCCTCATAAGCCGATGTTTGATTAAAATCAGGCAAGATGCTGCTTCAGGGGTACTAGTAGTACCAGATTGGCCTACACAGCCATGGTATCCGTTGATATTAGAATTAACGACACAATCGTTGATGAAAGTCCCAAAAAGAAGTAATCTATTGCTGCACCCTGTAACAGGGGAACAACATCCATTATATGATCGTTTGGATTTGTTGATTTGCAGGTTTTAAGAAGGCCTTTTCTGGGGCGAGGACTGTCTGAGCGTACTGTGGACATGCTTACGGCAGCCTGGAGGAAGAGCGCTCAAAAACAGTAACTTTCTTATATTAAGAAATGGGAAGAGTTCTGTGTACAAAAGAATGTGGAATATAGTGCTGCAGATATTTCAAATGTTTTAGAATTTCTGTCAAAACTTTATTATGATGAAGGTTTGAGTTATAGTGCAATTAATTCAGCCAGAAGTGCATTGTCCTCATATTTGGTTCTGGATTCAGAAATAAATCCAATTGGGTCACACCCACTTGTTTCCAGACTGATGAAAGGAATCTTTAATTCCAAACCTCCGAAACCTAGGTACATGACAATCTGGGATGTAAGTGTGGTGCTGAAGCTACTTCGTGAATGGTCACCAAGTGTGTCTTTACCTTTGGCCAAGCTCAGTATGAAAGTAGTCATGCTTATGGCATTAGTGACAGCACAACGAGTGCAAACACTTGGAAAATTACAAATAGATAGGATGGAAGTAATTGAAGACAAGGTTACATTTTATATCTATGACCTACTAAAGCAAAGTAGGCCAGGTGTGACAGGATTTAAAATTGTGCTAGCAGCATATCCAAAGGATCCTTGTCTCTGTATTAAGACATATTTGTTACAATACATTAAGGTCACAAAGGGCTTGAGAAATACGGAAACTAGGTTGTTGATCACACACAAGAAACCACACAAAAGAGTTTCAGTACAGACTATTTCCAGATGGTTAAAAGAAGTCTTAACAGCTGCTGGTATTAACACTGATGTGTTTACATCTCACTCGACTAGGGCAGCAGCAACGTCGGCGGCCAGGGCGAAAGACGTCCCCGTCGACCATATCCTCGCAGCTGCGGGTGGTCCAATGAGTTGATGTTTCAACAATTTTACCATCGGCCTATTGTTAATGCGGGATTGTTTGCAGAAACTATTTTAAGGTCTGTGTAAATTCCTCTGGTTTAAAGGGGATCTGATTAAATTTCATTATTAAAATAAATGAATTACTGCATTTGTGGTACAAATGTTATTATTAATGCATTATTGATTATTCTCGTTCCGAGTCAATCAATGCAGTGAGAAGCTGGGATTGATCTACGGCATGAAATCACAAAGCTTTAAAATCTTCACGTAGTCACTCACGTGACTCCGAAGTAAAATAGTAAGATTAAACGAGAACTTACCTAAGTTTGAAGTTTGATCTTTATTTTATGAGGAGTTACGTTGGTGATTACGTGCCCACCACGACCCAACCCTCTATCATAAAGGTCAGATGGAAGTTCTTGTATTACTCGTTTTATTATGATACTATATTACTTCGCTTGTTGTTTTTTGTGATTTCACACCGCTGCTTCGAAGATTGACGCGCAGGCGCACTGGCGGGGTTCTTCATGTAATCACCAACGTAACTCCTCATAAAATAAAGATCAAACTTCAAACTTAGGTAAGTTCTCGTTTAATCTTACTATTTTAGATGATCAGCCATGATCATATTGAATGGTGGTGCTGACTCGAAGGGCCGAATGGCCTACTCCTGCACCTATTTTTCTATGTTTCTATGTCATGCAACAAAATCCAGGAAGCTGGGTTGATTTTCATAATTTTATTACTAAGAAAAAAACAAGAAAATCACTGTTAAAATAATCTTTAGGTAAGGCATAAGTAATATCTGTTCTCTTTATTGCATAGTTCAGTATAACTTATGTACAAACATTTTGGACCCACCAAACTCAGGGTTTCAGTAGAGATGCATCCAGTTTGTGGTGGCATTGTGCTTAAATTAATGATACAAAGAAGAGAAGCATTATCAAGCAAAGGAACAGGATTTACTAAGCAAAAGACAGATAAAAAGGGCAATGGAGCAATCATTTATGTTCATTACATTAAGATAGTAAAGGCTCTGTCCCACGGGTTTGCGGTCGTTGGCGGTGAAGCGCGGCGTCGCCGGAAGAGGGGACTGCACAGCAACCACGAGAGCGCCACACGGATGCTGTGCGGGGGGCCAAGTACGGCCGGTTCAACGAGCTTGCGGTTTCGGCTGATGACGTCTTTCGGATCGCGGGGCTGTGGCGGCGGCCGTGCCACACACGTGCCTCACTGGCGGAGGCTGTGGCGGTGCAGGTTCGACTCACGGCGCTCGTGCCTCACTGGCGGCGGCTGTGGCGGCGGCCGTGCCGCACTCGTGCCTCACTGGCGGCGGCTGTGCAGTAGAAACATATTTTTGGACAGTGTTGGGAACAACGCCGCACGGCCCCGGAATTGTGCGTTTGACCGAGCCCGCGGTCTCTGGCGGCCCAGGAGCGGTAGATAGTTCCTGTTTCGCCGCCAATGACCGCAGACTCGTGAGACAGGCCTTTAAAGCAGTTATTCATGTTATTGGAGGATGATATCTGTAAAATGTTTTTAACTAAGATATCTTCATATTTATAGCAACTGAGCAAAGTGACACTCCATGCACATTTATTGTTTTTTGTCAATTCATTAATATCCCCCTTCAGCACTGGAAATGCCTTAAATACAGAGCAGCGCAGAATCATAGATGGTAAGATCAACATTTCTATGTTAAAGTACACAAACTATAGATCCCCAAATTACTGTTCCACAGCACAGAAACAGTGAATGCTGACAGTTTTAAAGACATTATAACTTTAGAATGCAGACAGATCTAAGTGGCACTAAGATCTTAAAGTTTAGTTGAATAAATCAAGTTAATTAAATAAACAGTCCAACATTAAATGCATCTGAAAGTTATAATTTAGTTTTAATTAATTGGAATGTAATGAATAAGATGTGATACAAAACAAAGTTTCAAAATTAATAAGAATGAAGTCTAATATTCACGATTGTGCAGTGTCATTTAAGGGTCAAGGATGTCTTGGAGAGAACATAAGATATTTTGAGAAGGGAGGGTGAACAGCCAGAAGTTGTGGTCCATATTGATACCAATGACATAGGTAGGAAGGGAAATGCGGTCCAGCACAGAGAATTTAGTGAGTTAGATGATGTTAAAAAACAGGACTCCTGGGTTGTGATATCACGTTAGCTACCTGCACCATGACCTAGTGAGGCAAGGGTTAAAACGATAGTGCATTTAAATATCTGGCTAAGCAGCTGATGCAGGTGGGAGGGCTTCATTGCAGTTTTCTTTCAGGACAGGTGGGATCTGTTCACGAGGGCGGGTTGCACCTGAAGTGGAGGGGAATTAGTTTCCTTGTAGGTAGGGGTAGAAAAAAGGAACTGCAGATATTGGTTTATACCAAAGATAGACACAAACTGCTGGAGTCACTCAGCGGGCCAGGCAGCATCTTTAGAGAAAAAGGATAGGTGACATTTTGGGTTGAGTCCCTCTTCAGACCCGAAAATATAATCATCGTCACCCATCTTTTTTCACCAGAGGTGCTGCCTGACCCTTTGAGTTACACCAGCACTCTGTGTCCAACCTTGTAGGCACGTCTGCTTGTGCTCCTCGGGAAAGTTACCAGAGTGGCGGGGGCGGGAACCAGAGCTGCAGGTCAGGAAATGGAAGGACTAATGGAAAGGTATAGGTAACGACCAGTTAGTCGCAAAGGAGGTACAGGCATGGAGAGGTAAATTAATATGGGGAGGCTGATGGGTGGAAGTGTGTATATTTCAATGCAAGGAGTATTTTGGGTAAAGCAAATTAACCTTAGAGTCTAGATCAGTACATAGAACATGTTGTGGCCATTACGGAGACTTTGTTGCACAAGGGACAGAACTGGTAGCTCAAAATTCCAGGGTTTTGATGTTTCATACGAGATAGGGAGGGAGATAAAAGAGATGGAGGAGTTGCGCTACTAATCAGGAAGAATATCACAACGGCACTCACAGAGGACATACTGCATGGTTCATCCACTGAGGTAATATGGGTAAAACTCAAAACAAGAAAAGTTTTGATTTTTGAGGAGATGATGAAGCAGTTTGATGAGGGAAGAGGACAGGGTATTGTCTCCATGGATTTTAGTAAGGCATTTAATAAAGTCCCTCCAGCCACGCTGATTCCAGAAGATTAAAATGCATGGTGATCCATGGCGATTTGGTTATTTGGATTCAGAACTGGTTTACCCATAGAAGGCAGAAGGTTGTGGTGGAAGAGTGTTATTCTAGCTAGAGATCTGTGACGAGTGGTGTTCCACAGGATCTATACTGGGACCACTGTTGTTTATGATATATTGAAATTACTTAGATGGAAATACTGATGGGTTGGTTAGTAAATTCGTAGACAACACCAAAATTGGTGGAGTTGCAGACAGAGGAAGGCTGTCAGGGATACAATGGGTTATGTATCATTTACAGATTTGCGAGAAAGGTCAGATGGAGTTTAATCTGAGCAAGTGTTGCACTTTAGGAGGTCAAATGTACAGGGAAGGTATATAATTAATGAAAAGACCCTTAGCAGCATTGATGTACAGAATATCTTGGTGTCCTAGCCCATAGCTCCCTAAAAGTTGCAACACAAATGGATAGAATGGTAAAGGAGGAATATGGTATGCTTGGTTTCATTGATTGGGGCATGGAGTTTAAGTGTCAAGAATTCATGTTGCAGCCTTATAAAACTTTGGTTTGACTGCATTTTGAGTATTGTGTAGAGTTCTGGTCATCTCATTACAGGAAGGATATGAAGGCTTTGGAGAGGGTGCAGCGGAGGTTTGCCAAAATGCAGTCTGGATAAGAGAGTACTAGCTATAAGGAGGTTGGATAAACTTGGTTTGTTTTCTTTGGAGCATCAGAGGCTGAGGGGGAATCTGATAGAAGTATATAAAATGAGTGGCATAGGTCAGGCAGATTCTTTTACCCAGGCAGAATTGACAAAGACTAGAGGGCATTACTTTAAGGTCAGTGAGGGAAAGTTTAAAGGAGATGTTTGGGAACGTAGTTTAGACAGTTGCCTGGAATGCACTGCCAGGGGTATGGGGAAAATTGATATGATAGTAGCATTCAAGAGGCTTTTAGATAAGCACATAGATACCAGCAGGTCAGGCAGTGTTTCTGGAAGACATTGGAAGGTGACATTTTGAGTCGAGGGGGGGGGGGGGGGGAGGGTGTGGGTGGGGTGTGGAAGGGAGGATCTGTAAAAGATGTAGGGGAGAACAAAGTCTGGCAAGTGCTACATGGATACAGGTGACGGTTGATTGGCCGATGGGTGGACGATATCTGGAGATGAAAAGGAGACAAAATTGAGTCAGATACTGTAAGGAGAGAAGAGTAAAGGAAAGCCATAGGGAGGGAAGTAGGAGGAAAGGGACAGAGTGAGGGGGAAGAAGAGGAAGGCGGGTGGGATAGTAAATGAAATGGGTGCACAACAGGGTAGGAACGAGAGGGGGGAGAAACGGTGGTGGGGGTGAGGTGTTGTTATCTAAAATTTGAGAATTCAATGTTCATACTGTTAGGTTATAAGTACCTAAGCAGAACATGAGATGCTGTTCTTCCAGTTTGCACGTGGCCTCACTTTGGCAATGAAGGAGGCCCAGGACAGAAAGGTTGGTATGGAAATGGGTGTTAAAATGTTTAGCAGATATCCAGGAGGCCTGGGAGCACTGAGCGCGTGTTTGGCAAAATGGTCGTCAAGTCTACTCTTAGTTCTCAACTATGTAAAGGAGGTCACATCAGGAGCAGTGAATGGTCCATCTAGGCCTGCAAAATCTCCCAGTTGTTAACCATTAACTCTTCGTATTCTTATACTGACCTTTTAGTCCTGAGTCACCCTCAATGCCAGAGTGAGGCCACATGCAAACTGGAGAAACATGATCTCATATTCTGTTCGGGTGGCTTACAATCCAATGGTATGAACATTCTCCCCTTTTTCCTCCCTCTCGTTCCTGCGATCCACCCGAGTGCACACCCATTTCTCCCACTATCCTGCCCTCGTTTTCCTTCTCCCCTCCCCTCGATATCTCTCCCTGCTTTCATTTCACTCTTCTCTCCTTATCTGAAATTCTTTTGTCTCCTTGTCATCTCTGTCCACCCATCTGTCAATCAACCATTCCTCACTTGTATCCACCTATCACTTGCAGGGTTTTGTCCCATCCCCACCACTTTTCCAGCTTCCCCCCCTATCGCAATCAGTTTGAAGAAGGGCCCCAGCCCAAAACGTTGCCTTTCCATGTCCTCCAGAGATGCTGTCTTACTCCATGCATTCATTACTCCAATGCTTCTTTTTTGTAAACCAGTATCTGCAGATACTTGTGTCTCTACTGAACTGTTCTATGTTCTATATGTTCTATTACACACAAATAATTCTGTCAGATGGTCAGTTCCTTCTTGTAAATTCCATCTTCAACTTCTGCAGATACACCTTAGAAAGCGTCTTATCTGGATGCATCACAGCCTGGTTTGGGAACAACTCCATCCAAGACCGCAAGAAATTGCAGAGTTGTGTATGCAGCACAGACCATTACACAAACCAGACTTCCTTCCACTGACTCCATCTACACTTCACCCTGCCTCGGTAAGGCTGCCAGCATAATCAAAAGCCAGTCTCTCCCTCTTCTGCCTTCCCCTATCGGGCAGGAGGCACAGAAGTTTGAAAACACATACTTCCAGATTGAGGAACAGTTCCTTCCCAGCTGTTTTCAGGCAACTGAACCTCCCTCTCATTAGCTAGAATACGGTCCTGACCTCCCCTCTACCTCATTGGAGACCACTGAACGATCTTTAATTAGACTTTATCGGACTTCAGTGTTATATCTTGCACTAAATGTTGTACCTTTATTCTTTATCTGTGCACTGTGGGCGGCTAGATAGTATTCAGGTACAGCCTTTTCTTTCACTGGATAGCTCTCAAACAAAAGCTTTTCATTGTGCCTCAGTACACATGACAATAATAAATGGAATTAAATTTGTGCTTTAACAATTCCCAAAGTTTGCATGACAAATCACACAATGCACAACAGTAGGTTAACAGTGATAAATTATGACTGAACAACTACTGATATCATGATTATTTTTGGAGGAGGAGCATTATTACTATTTATCAGCATGTTTGCTTTCATCTGTGGAGAGATAGAAATTATTTTTCAGGTCTTTTTTCAGTATGCTATATTTAATATTATATTATTGACAATTTTTGATGACACAATTGATCATACCTAGGATCTCACCATCTCCATCACAGGAAACAGAAATCTCACCGTCTCCATGGCCCCATAGCAGAAGCTTCCACGTCAAGGGGCTGGAAACTGGAAGTATCCTGAGCTAATTGTGCTACCACCATCATCTATTGCGACAGGTGATGGCTTCCACTCATTATCGCAGGAAGCTAGCGTCCTTTTCACGATGGACGATAACAGCGAGGTCATCATTTGTAACAAGATGGACATGAAGACTCTCTCCATCACAGGAAACAGACACCTCCTCCTCCTGAGATTACAGCTCAGCTTTTAACACAATCATTCCACAGCAGCTGGTGGAAAAGCTGAAGCTGTTGAAGGTGGACACTGGCACCTGCAATTGGGTCCTTAACTTTTTGACGCAGCGGCAGCAGACAGTCCGGGTGGGCAGCCGTATATCAAGAACCATCGCAGTGAGCACTGGCTCACCCCAAGGCTGTGTCCTGAGCCCCCTGCTGTTCAGTCTGCTTACCCATGACTGCACTGCCAGACTCAGCAACAATTACATCATCAAAGGTACACAAAAATGCTGGAGAAACTCAGCGGGTGCAGCAGCATCTATGGAGCGAAGGAAATAGGTAACGTTTCGGGCCGAAACCCTTCTTCAGACTGATAGGGGGTGGGGAGAAGAAAGGAAAAAAGGAAAAGGAGGAGGAGGAGCCCGAGGGCTGGGGGAGGGGAGGAGACAACCAGATGGCTGATGAAGGGGAGGGGACAGCCAGGGCTAGCAGAATTGGGAGAATTCAACGTTCAGGCCACCAGGATGTAGACTGCCCAAGCGGAATATGAGGTGCATTTCCTCCAATTTACGGTGTTGCTCGCTGTGGCCATGGAGGAGACCCAGGACAGAGAGGTCAGATACGGAATGGGAGGGGGAGTTGAAGTGCTGAGCCACCGGGAGTTCAGGTTGGTTATTGCGGACCGACCGGAGGTGTTCGGCGAAACGATCGCCAAGCCTCTGCTTGGTCTCACCGAGTTTGCTGATGACACAAGAATGGTGGGTCTCATCAGTGATAATAATGATTCGGCATACAGGATCGAGGTGGAACTGACATCCCCCATGCTCTCCCCTCACAATTTTACATACTCCAACCAACACGTACTAATTCACCTGCCTCAACCCATCCATTCCGCACCGATTGCCTTCTCAACCCCCCCCCCCCCCCCCGCCATCTATCCACCCCACACTGATTCACACACCCCCTGACCCTATTGTGCTTCATGGTCTTCAGAGCGAACATTGATTATGTTTGATAACGGGATGTAATCAAATGTGTTTAAATTCCCAATGCTATTATTTGTTTTGACACCTTTAAACATATTACCAAAAGAACATTTGCTGCAGTTATGTACTTTGGCCATCTCTTGTCAGTTAGTGTAATGTTTAACCTGTCAGATGGGTATAATCGGTTCTAACAGCTATTATCATAAAATGCCTTTAGAAATTTCCTTGCAACCTGTATATTTTGTTATGGATAAATTATGTGGGAAGCCAGAGTGTTTCTGTGCCAATAGCAATAACGACCCATGCTACGGCCATGTCATGGTAATTTTCGGTCCTTCACAGAAAACATGCTTGCATCAATCTGTAGTGTGTATGGTTAAGCATATATGTTACCATGGTCCAGGATTTATTGACACAGGTTGATCATATGCTGAATAATCCAACCACATTTTTGTTTGGAAGTGGAAAGAACTAACAGAAATTGCATTCATTGCAATGTGTAAAAAGAGTTGAGATATTGTATTATGATTTTGCTGCATGTCATTGTGGTATATATGTCTTGATTGGTGAATATGTTTAGTTTGTGAGTTATTTGAAGCAGAAATAATATGTGAATGTAGACAAAAGTGCTGGAGAAACTCAGCGGGTGCGGCAGCATCTATGGAGCAAAGGAAATAGGCAACGTTTCGGGCCAAAACCCTTCTTCAGACTGATAGGTTTCGGCCTGAAACATTGCCTATTTCCTTCGCTCCATAGATGCTGCTGCACCCGCTGAGTTTCTCCAGCACTTTTGTCTACCTTCGATTTTCCAGCATCTGCAGTTCCTTCTTGAACATAATATGTGAATGCTTCATTGAGCATAATTCCGACTGGTAACTACGCACTTCATCCGAGCACATTATCGCACGCGTCATGCAAACCGTCTTCAATGACCACCTAAACTGTCATTTGGCAACCTAAAAAGCTGTCAAGGTTGCCCGGCTGGCAACAGGGAAAAAAGTTAAGCGAGAGCCCTGGATTCCCCTCTTCCATTATAGATGAGGCTCTCACTAGGGTCTCCTCGATCTCCTGCAGCTCCGCTCTTACTCCCCCTCCCCCCATTCATAACAAGGACAGAGTCCCCCTTGTCCTCACCTTCCACCCCATCAGCTGTCGTATACAGCATATAATCCTCCAACATTTTCACCACCTCCAACGGGATCCCACTACTGGCCACATCTTCCCACCTCCATCCCTTTCTACTTTCCGCAGAGACCGTTTCCTCCGAAACTCCCAGGTCAACTCGTCCTTTCCCACCCAAACCACCTCCTCTTCAGGTACTTTCCCCTGCAACCGCAGGAGATGCAACACCTGTCCCTTTACCTCCCCACTCGGCTCCATCCAAGGACCCAAACAGTCTTTCCAGGTGAGGCAGAGGTTCACTTGCACCTCCTCCAACTTCATCTACTGTATCCGCTGTTCTAGGTGTCAACTTCTCTACATCGGCGAGACCAAGCGCAGGCTCGGCGATCGTTTCACTGAACACCTCCGCTCAGTCCGTCTTAACCTACCTGATCTCCCGGTGGCTCTGCACTTCAACTCCCCCCATTCCCAATCTGACCTTTCTGTCCTGGGCCTCCTCCATTGTCAGACTGAGGCCCAGCACAAATTGGAGGAACGGCACCCCATATTTTGCTTGGGTAGTTCACACCTCAGCGGTATGAACATTGACCTCTAACTTCAGATAGCCCATGCTTTCTCTCTCCATCCCCTTCCCGTTCCCAGTTCTCCCACTATTCTTGCTGTCTCCAACTACTCTTGCTGTCTCCAACTACATTCTATATTTTTCCCGCCCCCTCCCCTGGCATCAGTCTGAAGAAGGGTCTCAACCCGAAACGTCACCCATTCCTTCTCCCCAGAGATGCTGCCTCACCCGTTGAGTTACTCCAGCATTTTGTGTCTACCTAGGGTCTTTCCATATGTTTCCTCAAGAATATGAAAGTTGCTGAGGCCACAGGAACTGCAGAATGAACACCATGATGTTACATTATTCTTTTCATAACCTTTGTAATGCTTAAATACTAACAGTTTGTGCATTGTTAAAAAAAATTGTAATGTGTTTGAATGTGTTGCTGTACATTTTCGATCATCACATGCACTGGGTTGAAGCAACCTTCTTCTTACTTATGGTTATAAAGGTCTTGTTAGGTTGAACTTCTTCAAGTTAGCAGCATGTACTGGAGCCTACTAGGGAGAAGGCAATTCTGGATTTAGTGTTGTGTAATGAACCAGATTTGATAAGGGAACTCAACTTAGGAGGTAGTGACCATAATATGATAAGTTTTAATCTACAATTTGAGAGGGAGAAGGGAAAATCGGAAGTGTCAGTATGACAGTTGAGCAAAGTATGGAGGCATGAGGGAGGAGCTGGCCAAATTTGATTGGAAAGAGACCCAAGCAGGGATCACAGTGGAACAACAATGGCAGGTATTTCTGGGAACAATACAGAAGGTGCAGGATCAGTTCATTCCAAAGAGGAAGAAAGATTCCAAAGGGAGTAAGAGGGACCGTGGCTGATCCCAGGGTACTTAAGGAAGTGGCTCTAGAAATCGTGGAAGCATTGGAGATCATTTTCCAATGTTCTATAGATTCAGGATCAGTTCCTGTGGATTGGAGGGTAGCTAATGTTATCCCACTTTTTAAGAAAGGTGGGAGAGAGAAAACAGCGAATTATAGACCAGTTGGCCTGACATCGGTGGTGGGAAAGATGCTGGAGTCAATTATAAAAGATGAAATAGCGGAACATTTGGATAGCAGTAACAGGATCAGTCCCAGTCAGCATGGATTTACGAAGGGGAAATCATACTTTACTAATCTTCTGGAATTTTTTGAGGATGTAACTAGGAAAATGGGCAAGGGAGAACCAGTGGATGTAGTGTACCTGGACTTTCAGAAAGCATTTGATAAGGTCCCACATAGGAGATTAGTGGGCAAAATTAGAGCACATGGTATTGGGGATAGGGTACTGACATGGATAGAAAATTGGTTGGCAGACAGGAAACAAAGCGTAGGGATTAACAGGGCCCTTTCAGAATGGCAGACAGTGACTAGTGGGGTACCGCAAGGCTCGGTGCTGGGACCGCAGCTATTTATAATATGCATTAATGATTTAGATGAAGGGATTAAAAGTAACATTAGCAAATTTGCAGATGACACAAAGCTGGATGGCGGTGTGAAGTGTGAGGAGGATGCTATGAGGATGCAGGGTGATTTGAACAGGTTGGGTGAGTGGACAAATGCATGGCAGATGCAGTTTATTGTGGATAAATGTGAGGTTATCCACTTTGGTGGCAAAAACAGGAAGGCAGATTATTATCTAAATAGCGTCAAGTTGGGAAAGGGAAAGTACAACGAGATCTGGGGATCCTTGTTCATCAGTCACTGAAAGTAAGCATGCAGGTACAGAAGGCAGTGAAGAAAGCGAATGGCACGTTGGCCTTCATAACAAGAGGAGTTGAGTATAGGAGCAAAGAGGTCCTTTTGCAGTTGTACAGGGCCCTAGTGAGAGCACACCTGGCGTATTGTGTGCAGTTTTGGTCTTCAAATTTGAGGAAGGACATTTGCAGCGTAGGTTCACAAGGTTAATTCCCGGGATGGCGAGACTGTCATATGTTGATAGAATGGAGCGCCTGGGCTTGTATACTCTGGAATTTAAAAGGATGAAAGGGGATCTTATTGAAACATATAAGATTATTAAGGGATTGGACACGCTAGAGGCAGGAAACATGTTCCCGATGTTCGGGGAGTCCAGGACCAGGGGCACAGTTTAAGAATTAGGTGTAGGCGATTTAGAACGGAGATGAGGAAAAACATTTTCAGCCAGAGAGTTGTGAATCTGTGGAATTCTCTGCCTCAGAAGGCAGCGGAGGCCAATTCTCTGGATGCTTTCAAGAGAGAGTTAGATAGAACTCTTAAAGATAGAGTCAGGGGATATGGCAAGAAGGCAGGAACGGGGTACTGGTTGTGGATGATCAGCCATGATCATATTGAATGGCGGTGCTGGCTCGGAGGACTGAATGGCCTACTCCTGCATCTATTGTCTATTGCAATTAAAAGGTCTAAATAGCGTTGTTGAGTTAGGAAACATGCGCCAGAACTCTGTGTAATAGAACTTCACTGTGAGTTGCATATTGAGAAATGTGTGTTGACCTCGGAGAGTAGTATACATTTCTCAGTATTAGGTAAATTCAATATTCCCAATGAATTGAGATGCTTGAGTTGAAAAGTAGAAGCCAAGCACAGGCAGACTTTATTCAGAACTGCTGTAGATTTGGGAGCAACAGCAGCAGGAGATTAGCAAGAGATACGACTGATTGGCTCTAGCTCGAGTGGGAGGAGAGAAGTGAGTCAGAGGGGGGAAAACAGTTGAAAAGTAGAAGCCAAGCACAGGCAGACTTTATTCAGAACTGCTGTAGATTTGGGAGCAACAGCAGCAGGAGATTAGCAAGAGATACGACTGATTGGCTCTAGCCCGAGTGGGAGGAGAGAAGTGAGTCAGAGGGGGAAAACAGTTGAAAAGTAGAAGCCAAGCACAGGCAGACTTTATTCAGAACTGCTGTAGATTTGGGAGCAACAGCAGCAGGAGATTAGCAAGAGATACGACTGATTGGCTCTAGCCTGAGTGGGAGGAGAGAAGTGAGTCAGAGGGGGGAAAACAGTTGAAAAGTAGAAGCCAAGCACAGGCAGACTTTATTCAGAACTGCTGTAGATTTGGGAGCAACAGCAGCAGGAGATTAGCAAGAGATACGACTGATTGGCTCTAGCCCGAGTGGGAGGAGAGAAGTGAGTCAGTGCCGGGAAAACAGTTGAAAACTGAGGAATTTTGTTTGTAAATTGGTAAATCAGGCAATTTATCCGTCAATTTAAGCAAGACGGCTCTTAGCGAGCGGCAGTGAGTGAGCGGCCTTGTGAGGGAGGTGCCCTGTGAGTAAAGTGTGAGTCTTTGGCTCGAGAGTCTTCGGAGAGGAGACCACGCAATACGCTTGAGAGGTAGAGACGAAAGAAGGAGATGTCAGGCAAGCTGATTCAGTGCGATGCTTGCAGTATGTGGGAGGTCAAGGACACCGCTGGTGCCTCTGGCTGCTACAAATGCGAGAAGTGCATCCAGGTAGAGCTCCTGAAGGGCCGTGTTGGGGAACTGGAGAAGCAAGTGGATGACCTCCGGTTCGTCCGAGAAACGGAGTCGTTCCTCGACAAGTCCTACAGTACGATTGTTACACCTAAGGTACTGGAAGAGAGAAGGTGGGAGACGGTGAGAAAGGGAGGGAAGCATGGAATGCCAACGTCCCCGGTGTTGTACCTCTTGTGAACAGGTTCACCCACTTAGAAGCTGTTGGGACAGAAGACGTGTTTACACTGAGCGGCGGACTGGCTTGCAATGCGAATAGGGCTGTTGAGCCAAAACCAAAAAGGCCTAAGGCAGGCAACGCCATTGTAGTGGGAGACTCGATTGTGAGAGGTACGGACAGGGGTTTCTGTGGCAACAGACGGGATGCGAGGATGGTGTGCTGCCTTCCTGGTGCCAGGATCCAGGATGTCACGGACAGAGTGCAGAAAATCCTCGAGGGCGAAGGTGAACATCCGGAAGTGGTAGTGCATGTCGGCACAAACGATGTCGGAAAGAAGGGGATGAATATTCTGCAGCGTGACTTTAGAGAGCTCGGAAAAATGCTGAAAAGCAGGACCTCCAGGGTTGTTATCTCCGGTTTGCTTCCAGTTCCTCGTGCTGGCGAGAGCAGGAACAGGGAGATACGGGACCTGAACGTGTGGCTCAGGAACTGGTGCACGGGGCAGGGATTTAGATTCTTAGATCACTGGGATCTGTTTTGGGGTAAGGGGGAACTGTACAAAATGGACGGATTGCATCTTAACAGGTGTGGGACCAGCATTCTGGCAGGCAGGTTTGCCACTGCTACACGGGTGGTTTTAAACTGAAGGGGGGTGGGGTGTCGAATGGGATAGTGGAGGATGGAGTTAAAGGGAAAGGGTTTCTTAAATGTGTGAGCGTAGAGACAGAGGAGTGTAAAATGAGGGTAGAAGCAATAGGTAGCAAGGTGAAAAGTAAAAGTGGAAGACAGACAAAACCAGGGCAAAAATCAAAAAGGGCCACTTTTCAACATAATTGTATAAGGGGTAAGAGTGTTGTAAAAACAAGCCTGAAGGCTTTGTGTCTCAATGCAAGGAGCATTCGTAATAAGGTGGATGAGTTGAATGTGCAGATAGCTATTAATGACTATGATATAGTTGGGATCACGGAGACATGGCTCCAGGGTGACCAAGGCTGGGAGCTGAACATCCAGGGATATTCAATATTCAGGAGGGATAGAGAGAAAGGAAAAGGAGGTGGGGTAGCATTGATGATTAGAGAGGAGATTAACGCAATGGAAAGGAAGGACATTAGGTTCGAGGATGTGGAATCGGTATGGGTAGAGCTGCGAAACACTAAGGGGCAGAAAACGCTGGTGGGTGTTGTGTACAGGCCACCTAACAGTAGTAGTGAAGTTGGAGATGGTATCAAACAGGAAATTAGAAATGCGTGCGACAAAGGCAAAACAGTTATAATGGGTGACTTCAATCTACATATAGATTGGGTGAATCAAATTGGCAGGGGTGCTGAGGAAGAGGATTTCTTGGAATGTATGCGGGATAGTTATCTAAATCAACATGTAGAGGAACCAACGAGAGAGCAGGCTATTTTAGACTGGGTATTGAGTAATGAGGAAGGGTTAGTTAGCAGTCTTGTTGTACGTGCCCCCTTGGGCAAGAGTGACCATAATATGGTTGAGTTCTTCATTAGGATGGAGAGTGACATTGTTAATTCAGAAACAATGGTTCTGAACTTAAAGAAAGGTAACTTTGAGGGTATGAGACGTGAATTGGCCATGATTGACTGGCAATTAATTCTAAAAGGGTTGACGGTGGACATGCAATGGAAGACATTTAAAGACTGCATGGATGAACTACAAAAATTGTTCATCCCAGTTTGGCAAAAGAATAAATCAGGGAAGGTAGTGCATCCGTGGATAACAAGGGAAATCAGGGATGGTATCAAAGCGAAAGATGATGCGTACAAATTAGCCAGAAAAAGCAGCATACCAGAGGACTGGGTGAAATTCAGAGACCGGCAGAGGAGGACAAAGGGCTTAATTAGGAAAGGAAAAATAGATTATGAAAGAAAACTGGCAGGGAACATAAAACTGACTGCAAAAGTTTTTATAAATATGTAAAAGAAAGAGATTAGTTAAAACAAATGTAGGTCCCTTGCAGTCAGAAACAGGTGAGTTGATCATGGGGAACAAGGATATGGCGGACCAATTGAATAACTACTTTGGTTCCGTCTTCACTAAGGAAGACATAAATAATCTGCCGGAATAGCAGGGGACCGCGGGTCAAAGGAGTTGGAGGAATTGAGTGAAATCCAGGTTAGTCGGGAAGTGGTTTTGGGTAAATTGAATGGATTAAAGGCCGATAAATCCCCAGGGCCAGATAGGCTGCATCCCAGAGTACTTAAGGAAGTAGCTCCAGAAATAGTGGATGCATTAGTAATAATCTTTCAAAATTCTTTAGATTCTGGAGTAGTTCCTGAGGATTGGCGGGTAGCAAACGTAACCCCACTTTTTATGAAGGGAGGGAGAGAGAAAACGGGGAATTACAGACCAGTTAGTCTAACATCGGTAGTGGGGAAACTGCTAGAGTCAGTTATTAAAGATGGGATAGCAGCACATTTGGAAAGTGGTGAAATCATTGGACAAAGTCAGCATGGATTTACGAAAGGTAAATCATGTCTGACGAATCTTATAGAATTTTTCGAGGATGTAACTAGTAGCGTGGATAGGGGAGAACCAGTGGATGTGGTGTATCTGGACTTCCAGAAGGCTTTCGACAAGGTCCCACATAAGAGATTAGTATACAAACTTAAAGCACATGGCATTGGGGGTTCAGTATTGATGTGGATAGAGAACTGGCTGGCAAACAGGAAGCAAAGAGTAGGAGTAAACGGGTCCTTTTCACAATGGCAGGCAGTGACTAGTGGGGTACCGCAAGGCTCAGTGCTGGGACCCCAGCTATTTACAATATATATTAATGACCTGGATGAGGGAATTGAAGGCAATATCTCCAAGTTTGCGGATGACACTAAGCTGGGGGGCAGTGTTAGCTGTGAGGAGGATGCTAGGAGACTGCAAGGTGACTTGGATAGGCTGGGTGAGTGGGCAAATGTTTGGCAGATGCAGTATAATGTGGATAAATGTGAGGTTATCCATTTTGGTGGCAAAAACAGGAAAGCAGACTATTTTCTAAATGGTGGCCGACTAGGAAAAGGGAGATGCAGCGAGACCTGGGTGTCATGGTACACCAGTCATTGAAAGTAAGCATGCAGGTGCAGCAGGCAGTGAAGAAAGCGAATGGTATGTTAGCTTTCATAGCAAAAGGATTTGAGTATAGGAGCAGGGAGGTTCTACTGCAGTTGTACAGGGTCTTGGTGAGACCACACCTGGAGTATTGCGTACAGTTTTGGTCTCCAAATCTGAGGAAGGACATTATTGCCATAGAGGGAGTGCAGAGAAGGTTCACCAGACTGATTCCTGGGATGTCAGGACTGTCTTATGAAGAAAGACTGGATAGACTTGGTTTATACTCTCTAGAATTTAGGAGATTGAGAGGGGATCTTATAGAAACTTACAAAATTCTTAAGGGGTTGGACAGGCTAGATGCAGGAAGATTGCTCCCGATGTTGGGGAAGTCCAGGACAAGGGTCACAGCTTAAGGATAAGGGGGAAATCCTTTAAAACCGAGATGAAAATAACTTTTTTCACACAGAGAGTGGTGAATCTCTGGAACTCTCTGCCACAGAGGGTAGTCGAGGCCAGTTCATTGGCTATATTTAAGAGGGAGTTAGATGTGGCCCTTGTGGCTAAAGGGATCAGAGGGTATGGAGAGAAGGCAGGTACGGGATACTGAGTTGGATGATCAGCCATGATCATATTGAATGGCGGTGCAGGCTCGAAGGGCCGAATGGCCTACTCCTGCACCTAATTTCTATGTTTCTATGTTTCTATGAATTGGATTGGCACGGAGATATGTAGTAATACACGTTGGGGGAATATGGAATGAATATGAAAAGGTGACTGAAGGGAGTAAAAAGAAGCCACAGGATTAAAAATTATATAACAAACTAAATTACCCATTACAAAATGAGAAATACACAATGGTGCAGCAATCTTTCATATACAATCCGAATTGACTTGCCAAAAGTAAGCATTTCTAATTTCTCTTCATGACTTTAAATAATAAATATTGAACGGTATTGCGGCTTATCTGAACGAATACAGGAGCAGGAGCAATGTAGAAAATCCCAACAGATGTCGTTTTAAATTTGACCAGTTCTGCAGCATGGGTGCATTAAAGATGTTGAAATGTCGAGTTGCTGATTAGGTGGAAGGTGGTAAGCGGGTTCTTTGGAAGTGCTCAATGACTTTGGAGAGGAGAGCGATGGGTTAGCAGCTTGCGGGAGAGAGAAATGCTAGTGGATGGGAGTCGGGCAGAGTCTTGCAGGTGGCTGCTGGTTGCAAAGCCAGTGTTTCCTGGGAGCGCAGGGCGGCCCCGGGGGTTCGTTCTCGCTCGCTCGCGCGGGGGGCGGGTCACGGGAAGCGGTTGCGAGCGAGGGCAGCGGCCGCCCCGGGCACGGATGCGCGAAGATGGCGGAAGGTGAGGAGCGAGCGCTGCGGTTGGTGCGGTTAACCGGGGCGGCGGAGGAAGGCGCCAGAGCCAGAGCCAGATCCAGAGCCAGCCTGGAGGCGGCCAGCTGGGACATGCAGGTGACGGGGCTCACTCTCCCGGGCGGCGGGGTTGCGGGCCGGCGGCGCTCCGTGCGTGTGTCGGGACCGGGCGTGGAGGGCGGGCTCAGCGGGTCTGGCGCAGCTCTCCAGTGTTTCAAACATGTCCCTATTCGCCACCGTTGGTCATCTCTCCACTCCAGTTAGCACAGCAGAAGAGTGAACATCTGTCTGGCTGCAGTGCTGTGGTTCTGACACTGATATGACATTTTTCACGGGGTGGACACTATGGGTGGGGGGAGAATATCCCCTTTGACTCCGCAGACTACATCCAAGGAGAGACACAAAATGCTGGAGTAACTGAGAGGGACAGGCAGCATTTCTGGAGAGAAGGAAAGGGAGGGGGAGGCGTTTGGAGTCGAGACCCTTCAGATTGACGTCGGGGGTGGGGGGGGGGGGGGGGGGGGGGGAGAGAGAGAGATACATAGATAAGGTAGTGTAAGGTGTGAAAACGGCAAAGGGAATTGACACTTCCGAAAAAACACTTTTTCACACAGAGTTGTGAGTCTGTGGAATTCTCTGCCTCAGAGGGCGGTGGAGGCCGATTCTCTGGATACTTCCAAGAGAGCTAGATAGGGCTCTTAAAGATAGCAGAGTCAGGGGATATGGGGAGAAAGCAGGAACGGGGTACTGATTGGGGATGATCAGCCATGATCACCCCATCTTGGGCGCAGATGTGGTGTAGACGGAGGAATTGGGAGTAGGGGATAGTCTTTGCAGGAAGCAGGGTGGGAAG
Organism: Malacoraja senta; assembly: GCA_038087875.1. Taxonomy (NCBI): domain Eukaryota; kingdom Metazoa; phylum Chordata; class Chondrichthyes; order Rajiformes; family Rajidae; genus Malacoraja; species Malacoraja senta. The sequence goes on along the minus strand of CM075977.1, from coordinate 59,905,265 downwards.
AAGTGTAGTCTAAATAGCTGTGGGAGTCAGTGGGTTTACAATAAATGTGACCAACCAAGGGTCTTCATCTCAGAATGAGGGCAAGGCCACTAGGATTTTTTTAAAAAGCAAGGGAAAATTCTTCACTCGAATGGTGGTGAATCTTTGGAATTCTCTATCAAGGAGAGTTGTGGCGATCAGTAATTTTTTTCAACGCTGAGACCAATTTTTGAATATTAAGTGATTCGAAGAACATAGGGAAGCTGCAAGAAAACAGAATGCGGCTGAGGTAGATCAGCCATGATTCAGTTGACCTAGAGTATTCCTGCTCTTTCTTGTTTTATGTTCTGTGGTCCTGTATTTATCAACAAATGTAACAGGAACATTACAGACTGATGCATTCTTCTTGACTGACTCTGGCCATTCCCAATGGTTCAGATATTAATTTCTCAAGGTGATTTTCCCCAGTAAGTAAAACTTGCTATGGCTTCAGAGTTTGAGGAGATTGATTTTGACTAGGATTTTATATTAAGCTTAAAGATTAGACTATCGGTAGTCACTATTACTAAGGATTAAATAAAGTGGTATCATTCTGCAGCCTGATTTTGCACAGTAAAATTAAGTCTAGAAGTTGCAAGTTTGCCTGGTCTTCTGCGAGCTTCATTACAGTGGGTTTTCCCTGATGGATTCTCCATTCTCAAATGGCCAGCAGTGTGAAGTTAACGTGTACACACCAGCTGAACATTGAACATGGTGAGAACCAAAGATCTTAGAGCGGAGCAAGATGGTTCACTCTGCGAAAAAGCCGTAGTAGGTGATGGGTAATCTTCAGCGCCATTTCCATAACCGGCTTCCGTCATGACGTCAAGCTAATTCATGGAGATTCTGCTATATCAGAGATTAAAGGATAGACACAAAATGCAGCGGGTCGAGCGGCATTTCTGGACAAAAGGAATAGGTGACATTTCGGGTTGAGACCCTTCTTCAGACTGAGTCAGGGGAAAGAGGAACAAGAGATATTGAAGGTACTAAGGACAAATGAATGGAAGATATGCCTATATCTCCCGTTTCCCTTTCCCTTGACTGTCAGTCTGAAGAAGGGTCTTGACCCGAAATGTCACCTATTCCGCTCTATGATCGTTGCTTTCATCCGTCTGTCCGCGCGTTCGGTCGCTCTTGGTGCCGGCGCTTCTCTCAGACTCCGACACACGCACACGCACACACACACACACACACACACACACATCAAACGGGTCATGGCAGCTATGGAAAAAGTCAACCTAAAATATCACCCATTCCTTTTCTCCTGATCCACTCATTTACTCCAGCCTTTTGTGTCTGTCTTCGCTTTAAACCAGCATGTGCAGTTTCTCCCTGTACAAGGTATGTGCCGTTTTCGTGTGTATTAGCCTGTGTCCAGTCACATTTGGCTTCCAGTCACATTAACAATCATGCAAGTTTCCACACACACACTTACTTCAGCAAATAGCGACCAAATTGCTGACAGTGATGGGGGAAATTGATGAGGGTTTACTGCATAAAAAAAATGTTTTAAAGAACATTTAAAACATTTTAAAACATACAAACTGTTCCCCCGCAATGCTCATTACTCTGCGAGAGGCATAACTGAAGTCTGGTCGTGTTTACTGAAATGGCGGAAGTTACACTCCGCGTACTACACGTCAGTCCATTGGATTTCGCAGGAGTGGACCATCTTGCTCCGCTCTAAGGTTTTTGATGAGAACTGCAGGGATATTTGGTAAGTGGGAATTGAATGGCAAGCAGTGGTGGTAAAACATGTTAATTAATGATAGATGATCTGCCTGGAGGACATGTAAATAGAAGGAAACAAATGAAAACACGAAAACAAAATGAAAGGGGCAAAACAAATCCCTATTAGAACTAAACATTGCAGAAGCAAAAACGTGAAATTTACATAAACTAGACGGAACATGAATGAAGAATAATTCTTCAGCAGACCTCTGCTTTATTCCGTGTTTCGGTGCTTTTTGAGCCCAATATGATGCTCCAGCTCTCTTCCTCCACTTTGCCATCATGTCTATTTCTTTGGTCAGGAGATTTCACCCGTATTACTTTTTTCCAGTGTACAGAACTCCCAGTTTACCTGGACACTTCCCTCCTTATAACATCTTGATTTATTCTTTGTACACTGCTAGCATGATATTGAATGTTCTGATTTTCAACTCCACTTAGTCATTCTAGCCCATCTACTTCCCTTGAAAGTGGCATCACAGGTAGATAGGATGGTCAAAAAAGAGGAGTAGTTGAGGCAGGTACTATTGCAAAGTTTAAGAAACATTTAGACGGGTACATGGATAGGATTGATTTAGAGCAATATGGACCAAATGCAGGCAGGTTGGGACTAGTGTAGATGGGACATGTTGGTCGGTGTGAGCAAGTTGGGCCGAAGGGCCTGTTTTCACACTGTATGACTATGACTATACTTCCGATCATGCAGATTCCGATTACTCTATTGCCATACACACCAGGATGGAATGAAATTCTTTTTTCACATGAAACTCGCAGGGTAAACTGCATAAGTACACATGGTGCGCAATTGTTGTGCAATGTGAAGTGCTAAAAAAAAAATGGAAGTGCAATAATTGAAAAGGGTAAAGTTAAGGTTAGGAATACATGGCAGCACCTTTGTGAAGGGGGTATGAAAGAGGTGATTGGTTCAAGGATCACTCCATCAATGTCCACCAAGAACCAAACCCAATATTAGTATCAAACTTGCTAATGAGGGCAGTGCTGTTTGATGATCTTGGCTCTCTGACTCATTCTCATAACTGTACTGGACCATGATCTTACCACTAAACATCAGGCCATTGATCCAGACAGTCACTTATTTTTCTCCCTCTGCAAATCTTTACTAGCCAACACCCATATGATCTCATCTAATCACATGCAACCCAGTTCAGCTCCCCAAGATCCACAGCAGCTACTGATTAATTCACAGGGAGAACATGTAACCTCCTCACAGGGAGCACCAAAGGCCAGGATTAAACAAGATTGTTGGAGCTCTGAGGCAGCAGCTTTACCAGCAGCACCATTGTGATACCCTTGATTAGACGCAGGGTTATTTACAGCCAATAGTTGGAAATAATTATTAATATTCTCTGACTATTCGTAATTGATTCAAAGTAGTCCTAGATATTTAGTTCATACCAACATATCAGTATTTTTTTCAGGTATTAATTCTCAGATCTTTATTATTTCCCAATTATTGCAATGTAATATTTTCATGCTTTTAACCTTGCATTGAAACTGTGGTTTAGGATACAGTTTGACTATATAACCAAAGAAAACTAATTTTCTAGTCTTTTAAGATTACCACGAACATTTTCAAATGCTTCAGTTTAGTTTAGTGCATTAGTTTAGTGGAATGATGGGTGGTTGGTGGCAGGGGTGAATCATATAACTGTACTTTAATTGTACAATGAATTACTGCTACTGAGCTCCATGAATTTGATTCTGTTGGTTTTAAGAGTTTATACTGTCAGTACAGTTTAATCTTGCATTGCAATCAGAAATATACTCCAATATTGGTAATTTTGTCACCAAAAAAGAAAGAAAAAAAATCAATTTACAGAATGTTATTTTTGAGGAGTTATTTCTGATATATTTGTTTTGCCAGAAGTAATGCTGCTAATGAATTCAGTAAACACTAATGAAAGCTTGAACTTCAATGATCAGATATATATCCTCATAACGAATGAGCAGTCCTGCTTTCGAATGTTCTATTTATTATAGTAGCTAGTATTTCCACAAAATGAGAGGCTACATTTCTAATAATGAGCATGGACTGTTGTACTGTGTATGATTAAGGTTATTTTCATAACCATAACAGTATATGGATAGGAAAGGTTTAGAGGTATATGGGCCAAATACAAGCAAATGAGACTAGCTTAGATGGGGCATCTTACTTGGCATGGACAGGTTCATAAGACAAAGGAGCAGAATTAGGCCATTCGCCCCAACTTGTCCGCTCTGCCGTTTGTTCATTGCTGATTTATTTTTCTCCATTCAATTCCATTTTCCTGCCTTCTCCCTGTAACCTTTGACACTCTTACTAATCAAAAGCCTATCAATGTCCGCTTTTAAAATGCCCATTGACTTGGCCTCTACCACCTTGTGTGAGAATGATTTCCACAGTTTCACCACCCTCCGGCTAAAGAAATTCCTCCTCATCTCCATTGTAAAGGTACGTGCTTTTAATCTGAAGCTGTGTCCTGTGGTCCTAGACTTTCCAGGGCCAAATGGCCTGTTTCCAAGCTGTATGTCTATGACTGTGATTCTAATCGATAGTTTCCATTTGGTTAGCAAAATGAAAGAAAAACTTGTAATCCATTGTTTGTATACCAAACATGTTTGTATGTGGTTGGATCTTTTAAGTATATATATTTTTATTTGATTGGATACCATTCTGTTGACCTTGACCTTCTTGATATGAAATAGAAAGGTGTACACTTTAATAATTCATTCTGGTTATCCTTGTTCTTACATTTAACATTCGTTGAGTTTATTGCAATATGCACAAATATGGTGAGGTACAGGTACACAGAAAATCTTGCTTGCAACAGCATCACAGGCAAAGAGTCTCAGACAACACATAAAAAATTAAATTGTACATATATTACGCAAGATAATGAAAATAAAAATACTCTGCAAAAAGCAAGTGCAAACATTAGTGTTAACGACAATTATAAAGCAAGTCCATCGTAGAACAGGAGATCTGTAGTGTTCCGTTGTTGAGGTAGGATTAGGGTTAAACAGGTTGGTTCATTAACCTGATGATTGTAGGAAAGTAGTTGTTCTGGAACTTGCTGGTATGGAACCTTTGGCCCATGGTGGCAGTGAGAGAAAGACATGACCCAGGTCGTAGAGATGCTTGATGATAAATGCTGTCTTCCAGAGACAGCTCCTCGTAATACTTTTGATAGTGGGGATGGCTGTGCCATGATGGACTGGGCAGAGTCCAATCAATTCTAGTCCACTTCACGACTTGAATATTAAATATTTATCCTTGTATTTGACAGCCTAGATATTAGAAATTTAGCAACTTTCTCCCATAATGTTTGATTACATTATAAACAAACAAATGCAACAATCACTTTATTAAATAGACAATAACATTGTCGTGAAACGTGAAAAGTTTTCTTCGCCTTATTGTATCACAAATAAGGTTTTGGGAACTGGAACAAAATCATCAGCTAATTAATGACATGTTCACTTAAATTTTCTAAAGGCTTTTTATGGGTGATTTGCACTGATTAGAATCTTTTTATCTCCTTTGTCAATCAGATTGAAACATCCTTATGGGCCTGTCCCACTTAGACGATTTTTCAGGCGACTGTCAAGTCGTAGCTGGTTGCTGAAAACCCGGCGACTGAAACGGCGACTGGAACGGCGACTGTCAGAGTGGAACACACACACATACACACATCGCTTCCTTCACTTCCTTCACCAGCCAGTTATGCAGGCGGGGGACAGGGCAAGCGGGGGGGAGTGCTGTCTGAGTGAAATTCACACAGTGCAAAGTCAATGTGATACAGACGCACACCATGATGAACCGGAAGGTTGGCGCTGTAATTAAGACGGTGAAAGCACAGTGTACAGGAAGGGTCACTTCCATTAAAAGAGGAGGGGAGAAGAGAGAAGTTTCCTGTAGTCACCTAAAAAGTCGCCTAAGTGGGACAGGCCCATTACTGAGATGGGTGATATTTTAACCCCGCCAGAAGAGCTGTGGTGGTGGTTGCATCAGAAGTTACAATTAAGAAATATCAAACCCAACCTAATCTCATCTGAGTTTGACAAAGGTGGGGCTGGATAGACGCCCAGCCTTCCCCAAGATTAATTAACATTTTTAACAATTATGTTGCTAACCTTTTGATTTGACCGGTTCTACTGGTTTGTCTGCCAATTGTTGAGTCAGGTAGGGAATCGTAAAAGTAGCAGAGAATTGAATAGCTAGGAGGAGCAAAGGGTTTCTTCCCCTCCCAGGTCCCCCAATTTTCCCTGCAAGTCATCCAGATACATTGGGGCTTGGGGACCAATCCTGACCTTCGTATATGCTTATTGTGCCTGACTTTATGCCTAACTGGTTTGCAGTCTTATGTCCTCCCTTCAACTCATTACGTAGCCTAAAGGGCCTGTCCTGATTTTTTTTGGCGACTAGGCTGTCGCCACATGGTCGCGGGGTGACACCTGTATGGTCGTGAGTCGTCTCCTCAAGTCGCCAAAAGAGTCGTAACTTTTTTCTTGTCGCTGCTGGATTTTGAAGTGTTCAAAACTTTTCGGCGACTGTGGGTTTGACGTAGCTTGTCTTCTCCTGTCATAGGTGCTGTCTTATGTTGTCGCCAGGTGACGTAGGTTGTTGCTGGATGATGACATCCGTGAATTCCATTGGCAACTACCTACGTCAACCGGCGACAGGTAGAGGGGACTGAATTGTCTTCAGTTGTGGCCGACATGGTTGTAGTATGTCGTAGCTTGTCGCGGGTGGACATAGGTTGATTTCGGTTGTTGTAGGTTGTCGCCTATGTGGTCGTAGGTTGTTGTAGGTGTGGTCGTAGGTGGACGTCCTAAGTCACGAAGAATTGGGTCCCCGGTAGTCATAGCTTGACGTCGACTAGGTGGTAGGTTGTCGTAGACATTGTCGTGGGTGGGTCCAGAGCCCGACTTTTCGGCGTCCTGCTGTGACTGACTGTAGCTGGCAGTCGCAGAAAAAATCATCTAAATGGGACGGGCCCTTAACATTTAGGCTGACCTCCAGGGCAGTGAACATGTCAAGACTGAAAGACGATTCCTAAAACTTCATATCCTGCTCTCATTAATGTTCTTGTTGAACAGTCAGAATATGAAAATATGTTAATTCAAAGCTAAATCATGGAAATGATTCACTTCCCTTTAGGTGAAGAAATGTCTTCCTATTCAGTTGTGTGATGAGCCCTTAGGCTATAACCATATTTAACCTATAACCCCTACTCCCACCCCACCTTGGTTCTGGTCGCAAATCATTATCCTGCTTCAATGAGAAAAGCTCTCAATCTTCAAAACTCTCGAGAGCATAGAATGTTTAATAGATCGGGAGTCCAGAATGCTTAATATTTCTATATAATTTTTTCTATCTCAAGAATTAGTTTGATTAAACTTTGAATTGATTTGAACATTGAATTCTCCCAACTCTGCTAGCCCTTGCTGTCCCCTCCCCTTCATCAGCCCTCTGGTTGTCTCCTCCCATCCCCCAGCCCTCGGGCTCCTCCTCCGCCTTTTTTCCTTTCTTCTCCCCACCTCCTATCAGTCTGAAGAAGGGTTTTGGCCCGAAACGTTGCCTATTTCCTTCGCTCCATAGATGCTGCTGCACCCGCTGAGTTTCTCCAGCATTTTTGTGTACCTTTGATTAAACTTTGTTGTGTTCCCCTCATTTGCAGGTATATTTTTCCTTAGACAGACCAAACATGCATGCATTCTTGTAGGTGTAGTCACACCTGGATACTATAACATTTCATAAGGCACCGTTTCATAACATTTCATAGGGCATGATCTCAAGCAACTAACGAGTTAAATTGGTACGTGCAGATTAGCATGTACAGCTGTGTGAATTTTGTTTTCTTTATCTTTTTTTTCTCCAAAACTGCTGATATAGATTAAGCAATTGTCACAAGAAGTTGTTTATCTTAGGTTAATCTTGGTGTATAAAGGGGGAGTTTCATTATGAGTCTTGGAACTTCACCTAAGACTGGAACCGGAACGATGCCAGGATTCCCATTCTCCAGACCAACCACCAAAAGCAGGAGTCCCCGATGGGCAGAAGGCTGTGAAACTCGTTACCAGTTTTAGGACTTCACCTTCGGGAGGTGGCGGGTTGAAGAGAGAGGGGACTTCACCTTGGACTAGGATTGGAACAATGCCAGGACCCTCGAGTTCTCTAGACCAGCCATCGCAAACAGGATTCTCTGATGGGCAGAAGGCCATGAGACTCATTGCAACTGGTCACGTAAGCTTGTATCACGGAAGACTTAACGAACAGAGGGGTTTGAGATTTTATTACTTCATGTTTTTCCTATAATTTGTTATAATATAGTTTGTAACTGAAATATTCTTTCTCCATTTAATGATTCAAATCTGCAAAACCTTATATTTTATTATGGCCTCAAAGCTGCCTGTTTATTGATTAGGATTGCTGGAAGGGCTGAAGGACCAGTCCCTATGCTGTACTTTTCTGTGATCTACTCTTTCTCCAGCCTCAGCTATTCTGTTAGTCACAATCTCACAAAATAAAACAGCATGTTGCTGTTGATAAAACCTAAAATTGAGTATACCTTATTTATCATTTTCTCAACTTGCCCTGTCATTTCCCATGATTTATCACGCACACACCTCCAGTTCCCTGTGATCATGCACCTCTTTTAAGAACAGTATCCTTTATCCAATATTACCTCTGATTATTCTACCAAAATGCATCACCTAATTTCGCTGAATCAAATTTAATCTGCCACATGTCTGTCCATATGCTGCTGCAATTATCCCTATCCTCTTTGCAGTTCATGTTACTGCCATTTTTGTATCTCCTGCACAATGAGCTTTTATTTAGAAACAAATAACTGCATATGTGTAGGAAAGAACTGCAGATGCTGGTTTAAATCGAAGATTGACACAAAATGCTAGAGTAACTCAATGGGACAGGCAGCATCTCTGGAGAGAAGGAATGGGTGACGATTCGGGTTGAGACCCTTCTTCAGACGTTGGATGTTTATGTTAAACTTTATTTTATGTGCTGTGTGTATTTTTGCTTTTTACTTAGTATGACTGCAGGGTAACTCAAATTTCCCTGTAGCTTAATTGGTACGTGACAATTAAATTGAATCTTGAATCTAATTTAAGTATTCCATCCATATGCATATCTATGTAAATATTTTAGATATTTTTAATAGATTTAGACAGATACCATATAATTTTGTAATCAATTTTAAAGCTATACAGTAAATGTTAACATGTCTGAAAGTGGAACATGCAGTTGACATACTAGAGAAGAGGAATGTAAAGGTAGAAACAGATCCATTCAGAATTTATAATTAGACTGATGGCAAAAGAAACTGCATTTTATCTACATTCTTTTTTTTGCTTGCTTTTGTACGTCTTTTTTACTTCAGTAAGCCAAAGTTTAAGGAAGTGGCTACCAACGTATGCTTTCACAGAAGTTTCATGATGTCAAATTGACATGCTATTTAAGTAGACTTTTACAAAGGTACTGAACTGTTATCAACAATAAGAGCTCTTGCACAGATTTCTGAATTTCTGACTTTTTGTGCAGATATCTCTTTACCAGAGTGATGAAGCAACTTCCAAAAGTTCTACATATACTTGGTCTGACATTATCTCAAAAGCTCATTATCTTCTCACAACAATCCTATTTCTAGTTCGCCCTTGCACAATATTCTTAAGCAAGCTGTCAATTTTCAGTTGTGTTGGCTAGGAGCTATGGATTGTTATTTAAATATTTTCAACTCTGCTTTGGCCACGGTACTAAAATTACCGCTAAGAACGTCATAAATTATATAATTTGTGCCTATGATTTATTTCTTCTTCTTCCTAACCATTTTGCAGCGGACAATCAATGCTGTCACCTTCCTTGATAAAGCTCATTGGTCAGTCTATATTAAATTTGTCTCCCATTGATCCTTTCCAAGCTATTTGAATATAGGCGACCCTTCACATTAAGGCTATTCAAGTTATAGAAATTTGCCCTTGGAGAATTCACAGATCACTATCCAAATATTTGAGATGGAATAAAGTTGAATAGGGAACAATAAAAATTAGCTGGCCGATAGGTTTTAAATGTTTGCACTGGAATTGCTGTATATTAATTGGTTATTTGGAATGGCCCTCCATGATTGAAAATATATATACTGTATTTGCATCTATCCAAGCAGCAATGAAAATTAGTTATTTGTTATACCAATCTAGATTTTACTGGTGCATTCAAAATTAAATTTTAAGAACTATGTGCACCTGAATTTAGAATCTACTGTTTATGATTAACTGTAATAGTGAAATATTTTTATGGAATAATTTTAGTGTAATTTATAGATGCAGCATGGAAACGGGCCCTTCGTCCCACCGAGTGAGAGACGACTATCTGTCACCCGTTCTAAGTTATTTAGAGGGACTAATTGACCTACAAGCCCGCACGTCTTTGGGATGTGGGAGAAATCTGAAGCACCCAAATGAAACCCATGCGGTCACAAGGAGAATGTGCAAACTCCACACAGACAGCACCTGAGGTCAGGATCAAATCCAGGTCTTTGGCGCTGTGAAGCAGCAACTCTACCAGCTGCGCCACTCTGCTGCTGTTCTAATCATGTTCCAATAAAATCTGTTCGTATTATCTATTTTAAAAGGTGGTTTAAATTTGAAGTGATGTTCTGGCTTATTATTTGCTGTGTTTTCTTATGCAGCTAGCTCTGGCTAGTTTCTATGAGGATGGCGATGGCAATCAAACAGTTCAAGATGTCCCAGCGTTTAAAAATGCCACTAATTTCAGACCTGTGGTTCATAGGTAAGAGGTAACAATTAGTATAGTCAGCTTTTATTTACTTTTTTAACCCAATTGTTCTTTTTATCCATTCTGTTGCTTTAGATTTTATATCACTGGATATGGTAAAATTTAAGTTACATGGCTGGCAGGTGGATCAGAGACACGAGTTCAAATATGCATTTGAGTAGGAGAAAGTATTCTCAACACAGATGCTCCGCTATATTCCCCTACTACACTCTCGACTTGCGACCAAATTTGTCTTTGAATTCATTGACAAGTTTGCAGATGACACCGCTTAGGTGGTCCGGATGATGACCAATGGAGTGTCTAGGAAGACAATAAAGAACTTAATAACATCAATCACAATATCACAATCAATAATACTTTATTAGCCAAATATGTTTTGCAACGTACGAGGAATTTAATTTGCCAAGTCAGTCATACAAATAAAAAGCAACGGAACACACAAAATATCCACCACAGTGACTCCCCCACATTCCTCACTGTGATGGAAGGCGAAAAAACGTTCATATCTCTTCCCTTCAATGCTCTCCCGCGGCCAGGGGCCTCGAGCCCTCCATTGAGGGGACAATCAGCTCCTGCATCGATGGATGATGGGTGTCAGCTCCCCCGCGCCAGCGATCGGACCCCAGGTCGGGGCTGGTCGAGCCTCTGCGTCGTTGGAGCTTCCGGACTCGGCCTCTCCCGAGACTGTGAGCTCTTGATGGTGCCCCATGCAAGGGATCAGCTCCGATGTTAAGTCCGCGCTCCGCGGTGGGGCTCAAGTCAGTCCGAGGAGGCCGCCAGCTCCATCGATGGTAGGCCGCAGAGCGACCGGAGATGCGACCCGAAAATCAATCGCATCTCCGGCAAGGTAAGAAACTGTAAAAAAGTTTTCCTCTCTCCCCTCCCCCTTCCCAACATTAAAAAACCCCCAACAACATTTACACAAACTTTTAACACACACTAAAATAAAAAAAAGACGAAAAAATACACAGACTGTTGGCGGGGCTGCCAATCGTGCGGCGTCCCCAGTGGTAGCATGATGTCAGGGCAACAACCTCTCCCTCAATATTAGCAAGACAAAGAAGCTAGTTATTGACTTGAGGAAGCGTGGTAGAGTACGCCAATCAGCATCAATTGTGACATAGTGGAAATGGTTGAGAGCTTCATGTTCCTATGCATTAATATTACCAGAAATCTGTCAAATTTTTGATCTATCGCCCTCATACTGCTCTAACTTTCCCTCTCAATGTCATTCACCTGCTTTCTCCCCATAACCATTGACACCCTTAAAGCCCTGCCCCACGGTACGAGTTCATTCCAAGAGCTCTCCCGAGTTTGCCCTGATTCGAACTTGGAGATTTATGGTAATGGCCACTGGTCGGTACTCGGGGCTCTCGTGGACATTTTTCAACATGTTGAAAAATCTTCACGAGTCTTCCTGTGCTTACCTGCCGTTAGCGAGTCTTCCCGAGTACCTGCCGTTAGCGGTACGAGCCGCTAAGAGACGTCCCCGAGCTCCGACGTACCCGCTACGTTCATTCTCCGTGCTTACCACGAGTTTGATTTTTTTTTAAACTCGGGAGAGCTCTTGGAATGAACTCGTACCATGGGACAGGGCTATAACAATCAAGAACTCGTCAATCTTGCCTTTAAAAATACCCAAAGACTTGGCTTCCACAGCCTTTCATGACAGTGAATTTCCTAGATGAACCACACAAAATAAATTCCTCCTCATCTCCTTTGTAAAGGTGCGTACTTTTATTCCGAGGTTCTGGTCCTGGACTCTCCCACTAGTGGAAACATGCTCTCCATATCAAAATCAATCCAGGCCTTTCACTATGTTAATGTGTATTTTTAATAAAATATCTGAAGAAATGCAATTTTAAAGAGTCTATTTCTAGCACAAATTGGGTAAATGGCAATACAATCGTTAAAGTGCAGAAAGTTTTGTTATTTTTGGAAGAATTCATCAATGTCTTGGAACATGTCAACTTGATAGCAAGTTATTTTAAAATGTTTAAAGTATTTTTGGGTTAACCACAAACAATGGAGTTTTTATTCATTTCATCTTATGCATATTAATCACATCACTTTTTACTAATTGCCTTAATTGGTATGCATGTTATTGTCGCAGAGTAGGCAAAAAAAAGCCAGTTACTCTCCACTAATTAAATGTAGGAGGCATGTTAGTAAACAATATCTATTAAAACTTGACTCAAATTTACCATTTATGATTCAGAATTCTTTTCAATCCCAGGCACTTCAATTTTGCTTGTAGTTCAGATTTAGGGGTATGAAATATTAACTTCTGAGGAATAAGAGGAGTTAGAAATTGGTTTATGCCCAGATAGTTCTGGCAATGTATTTGGGGAGGAGGAAGAAAAAGGCTGTATGTAAATAGTGAACTGTGAAGCTGGATGATCTTCCATGGAAATGAGGGACAAAGTCGGACAAGAAGGACAAAGTAGCCTGACATTCAGTGTTGGTTCATTTTCCAGAGGGAGGTGTGAGGAAGGATCAGAACTCTTTCAAAAATTACTTTCAGCAAGGTAATAACATATATGCCATGTTATAGGAAAGATATTGTCAAGCATGAAAGGGTTCAGAAAAGATTTACGAGGATGTTGCCAGGTCTAGAGGGTGTGAGCTAAAGGGAGAGGTTTACAAAATCAAGAGAGGAATAGATTGGGTAGATGCACGGAGTCTCTTGCCCAAAGTAGGGGAATCGAGGACCAGAGGACATGGTGAAGGGGTAAGATTTAATAGGTATCTGAGGGGTACCTTTTTTACACAAAGGGTGGTGGGTGTATGGAACAAGCTGCCAGAGGAGGTAGTTGAGCCTGGGACCATCCCATCGTTTAAGAAACAGTTAGACAGGTACATGGATAGGATAGGTTTGGAGGGATATGGACCAAGCGCAGGCAGGTGTGTCTAGTGTAGCTGGGACATTATTGGCCAGTGGGGGCAAGTTGGGCCGAAGGGACTGTTTCCACACTGTATCACTCTGATTCTATGACTCTAAAATAGTTGGTTAGTTAGTTTAGCTTATTGTCACGTATACTGAGGTACTGTGAACGTGATTAGTTGAAATCGGCTACGAGTTGGAACTGTATATTATTTAAAATCTTTTACTTCAATGACCGAATAACAGATACTTTGTATTTTCTACTTCAAGCAGTGGTACTTCCCGAATAGTTTCTTTGAAAGACTTGAGGGATGAAGAGAGTAACAGTTCGGCTGATGAAGGTGAACGGTAAGAGCTTCTTTGAAATTTACACCAGCACTTGGAAACACCAATCATTTTTTATTTGAATATCAAAAAAATAATATCCCTGTGGGTAATTTAACCTCAATGTGAAATAAGATCACATGACATTTTCCATAAAGTTGGTGTGTTCATGCCGAGATGATCTCTGGGGTTAATTGCTGATTGCTCAATTAAATAGAATATAATTTTTGCCTGCAGTGAACTTCCTTTTACAAGGCAGAGTTAATATCAATATATATTTCATACAATGATTAGTTTCCAGCAGATGGCTATAAATGGAACATATCAAAATATCACTTTATAAATCAGTACCAAAGTAACTTTTGAGCTATTTTCCTGGTCCTCACCATCCCCTCCTACGAAGATAAGAAAGGTTTGAGCACTTGGCTGAAACCAATTTGCCATTATTCATAGAGAAACCTTAGAGCATGCTCATGATCAATCCTGTACCCAAGGCAACAATGAAATTGATTTTGTGGTTATCAGTGAAGCAAATGTATTTACTTTTGTCCACAGTGATCTAGTATAAATGCCTTGTTCAAGTTCAAGTTTATTGTAATTTGCACAAACATGGTGAGCTACAGGTACAATGGAAAAATCATGCTTACATCAGTATCACCGGCACATGGACTCTGACAAACACACAAAAATAAATTGTACATAAATTACACAAAATTGTAAAAGAAAGAAAACTACTAAACAGGGCAATGGTATAAAAACATAATTAGAAAAAATTAGATCCATGGTAATGCAAAATGTTGGCTGTAATCTTCCATTGTTGAGATAGGATTGAGGTTGTATAGGTTGGTTCAAGACTCTGGTAGTTGTAAGAAAGTAGCTGTTCCTGAAGATGGTGTGGGAGTTCAGGCTTCAACCTGCATTATGGTAGCGGTGAGAAGAGGGCATGATCTGGAAGGTGAAGATCCTTGATGATAGATGCCTCTTTTACGAGGCACCACCTCATAAACAGACTACAGATCCCGGAATAGTCAATGGGAATTAGAAGAACAAATATGCCAGGAGATTGCAGACAGCTGCAGGTCAAAAAAGGTTGTTGTAGGGGATTTTAACTTTCCCAATATTGACTGGGAAAATCATTGTGTGAAGGGTTAAATGGGGTGCAATTCCTCAAAATTGTGCAGGAGAGTTTTCTCAAGCAGTATGTAGAGGCCCCCACACGTGGGAGGGCAACGCTGGATCTAGTATTGGGAAATTGGGAAGGGCAAGTTAATGAAGTGTTTGTGGAGGAGCCTTTTTGGACCAGTGACCACATTTCAATTAGGTTTAAGATATTTATGGATAGGGACAGAGAGGGCCCACGTGTTAAAATGTTCAACTAGGGTAAGGTCAACTTTGAGGGTATGAGAGAAGGTTTCGCTCAAGTTGACTGGAGCAGATTATTTGAGGGGAAAGGAACATCAGCCAAGTGGGATGTTTTTAAAAGTGTGCTGACAAAAGCTCAGGATATGTACTTCCCTGTTAGAGTTAAGGGTAAGGGAGGCAAACGTAAGGAAGCTTGGCTGATGAGGGAAATTGAGGCATTGGTAAAAAACAAGAAGGATATCTGGGACGGGTATAGGCAGCTGGGATCAAGTGCATCCCTGGAGGAGTTTCAGGAACCAAGGCGTAAACTGAAAAAGGAAATCAGAAGGACAAAAAGGGGCCAGGAGATAGCTCTGGCAGGTAGCATTAAGGACAATCTCAAAAGATTTTATAAATACATGAGGGAGAAAAGGGTAACTAGAGAGAGAGTGGGACCACTCAGGAATCAAAGCGGTCACCTCTGTGTGGAGCCACAGGAGATGGGCAAGGTCCTCAATGAGTATTTCTCCTCTGTATTTACCGAGGAACTTGGGACAATCAATGGAAGTGTCTTGAGAGCAGTATTACCGTCGAAGTAATACTGAAGGTTCTATCGTGTATAAGGTAGACAAATCTCCAGGGCCTGATCTGATATATCCGAGGACATTGTAGGAAACTCGAGAGGAAATTGCGGGAGCCCTGGTTAAAATTTACTATTCGTCCTTAATTACAGGAGAGGTGCATGAAGACTGAAGGGTGGCAAATGTTGTGCCTCTGTTCAAGAAGGGCGGAAGGGAAAATACTGGGAACTATAGACCAGTGAGCTTAACATCTGTAGTTGGAAAGTTATTAGAGAGTATTCTGAGGGATAGATTATACAGACATTTGGATGGGCAAGGGCTGATTAGGAATAGTCAGCATGGTTTTGTACGTGGGAGCTTGTGTCTCACAAATCTGATTGAGTTTTTTGAAGACACGACCAAAAAGGTCAATGAGGGCAGAGCTGTGGATGTTGTATACATGGATTTCAGTAAGGCATTTGACAAGGTTTTGCATGGTAAGCTGCTCTGGAAGGTCAGATTGCATGGGATCCAAGGAGAGATAGCTGAATGGATAGCAAATTGGCTTCATGGAAGGAAGTAGTGTTGGTGGAAGGTTGCTTCTCGGACTGGAGTCCTGTGACTAGTGGTGTACCTCAGGGTTTGGTGCTGGGCGCGTTACTATTTGTCATCTACATTAATGATTTGGATGCAAACATACAGGGCAAGATTAGCAAGTTTGCTGATGATACAAAAGTGGGTGGTTTTGCAGATACTGAGAATGGTTATGAAAGATTGAGCAGGATCTGGATCGATAAGCAGGTGGGCTGATGGAATTTAATACAAATAAGTGTGTGGTGTTGCATTTTAGGACGTCTAACAAGAGCAGGACCTACACATTGAATGGTAGGCCTCTGGGTAGTGTTGTAAAGCAGAGGGATCGAGGAGTACAGGTGCGTGGTTCCTTGAAGGTCGATTCACAGGTAGATAAGGTGGTCAAAAAGACTTGGCACATTGGCCTTCATCAGTCAGAGTATTGAGTATAGAAGTTGGGAAGTCATATTGCAGTTGTATAAGACGTTGGTGAGACCGCATTTAGAGTATTGTGTTCAGTTCTGGGCAGCATGTTATAGGAAAGATATTGTCAAGCTTGAAAGGGTTCAGGGAAGATTTACGGGGATGTTGCTAGGACTAGAGGGTCTGAGCTAAAGGGTGAGGTTGAGTAGGTTGGGTCTCTATGGTTTGGAGCGCAGGAGGATTTGGGGTGAACTTATAGCAGTGTCTAAGATCATGAGAGGAATAGATCAGGTAGATGCACAGAGTATCTTACCCATAGTATGGGAATTGTGGACCAGAGGACATAGGTTCAAGGTGAAGGGGAAAAGATTTAATAGGAATCTGAGGGGTAACCTTTTCACACAAAGGGTGGTGGGTGTATGGAACAAGCTGCCAGAGGAAGTAGTTGAGGCTGGGATTGTCCCATCGTTTAAGAAACAGTTAGACAGGTACATGGATAGGACGATTGGAGGGATATGGACCAAAGGCAGGCAGGTAAGACTAGTGTAGCTGTGTGGGCAAGTTGGGCCGAAGGGCCTGTTTTACTATGACTATGACCTTGTTTAGATACTTTTGATGGAGAGCAGAATTGTGCCATACTGGAACACCACGCTTTGCAGCCTCTTGCACTGGAATTGCCATACCAGGCAATGATGCAACCAGTCAGGATACTTTTTACAGTACATCTGTAAAAGTTTGTTAAAGTAGCTATTGAAGTGCTGAATCACTTCAAACTTCTAACAAAGCAGAGCTGATGGTGTGCCTTCATTGTGATTGCATCTGTTTTCATGGCCCAGGACCAGTGATCTGAGGTGTTAATGCCTAGGGATTTGAAGCTGCTGACTCTCCACCATTGACACACCATTAAAAATTGGCGTGTGGTCACCTGACATCCCCTTTGTGAGATTAAGGATTACTTCCTTGATCTTGGTTATGTTGAGAGAGTCTGTTGTTGCAGCAGCATTCACTCAGATGTTATGTCTCTCTTGTATGTTGATTCATCACCACCGGTGATTCGGCTAACCACTGTGATGTCATCGGTAAGTTTGTAGATGGCATTGGAGCTGTACTTATCCACATAGACATGGGTCATTGCTAAGGGCATTGAAGAAAATAGTCACAACGTCATGATGCAGCTCTGTAGGACTTTGGTTAGACCACATTTGGAGAATTACATGCCAGCCATTCTGATCGGCCCTTTACACACAAAATTTGGAGGCTTTGGAGAGGGTGCAAAGGAGGTCAACCACAAATTTGCCTGGGTTAGAGGGTATCAGCTACAGGGAGAGATTGGATAGACTTGGATTGTTTTCTCTGGATCCTCGGAGGTTGAGGGGAAACTTAATAGAAGTATATAAAATTATGAGAGGCATAGATAGAGAGACAGTCAGTACCGTTTCCCACGGTGGAAATAACCAACACTTGAGGACATAGCTATATGGTGAGAGGGAAAAGTTTTTTGCACAGAGAATGGTGGAACCCTTGCATACATTGCATGGGGTGGTGATGGAGGCAGATACGATAATGGCATTTAAGAGGCTTTTAGATAGACACGTTGAATTGCTGGGAATAGCGAGATATGGATTTTCTACAGGCTGATGAGATCAGTTAACTAGGCATCATGTTCAACACAAACATGGGTCAAAGTTCCTGTGCTGTTCAATTCTATGTTCTATGGATGTAAAGAGAGTAGAGTAGGGGACTAAGCAAGCAGCCTTGAAATTAACCTGTGTTGTGGTCAGTGAGTTGTTACTGATTTGCACGGTTTAGGTCTGCTGATGATGAAATCAAGGATGCAGTTGCAAAGGAGTTGCAGAGGCCCAGGTCGAAGCTTGACGATGAGCTTGGAGAGGATGATTGTGTTGAATGCCGAGCTGTAGTCAATAAACAGCAGCCTGACGTATTTGTTCCTGGTTCTCCAGATGGTCCAGGGTGGAGTAGAGAACCAGTCTGGTAGCATTTGCTGGTGACCTTTTGTGACAATATGTAAATTGAAGTGGATCCAGGTCATTTCTGAGGCAGGCTTGTATAGGTGTGTCTTCTTTCTCCCTTTGCAAGTGTGCATAAAAGGTGTTGAAGTCATCTGGAACTGGTATGTCGTTGCCATTTTTGACTTTAGAGATAGCTCTTTGGCCTACCAGGTCCGTGCCACCCAGCGATCACCCCGTACACTAACACTATCCTACACGCTAAGGACAATTTTACTGAAGCCAATTAACCTACAAACCTGTGGGAGGAAACTGAAATAACCCACACGGTCACAGGGAGAATATACAGACAGAACCCATAATCAGGATCAAATACAGGTCTCTTGCGCTGTAAGGCATCAACTCCATCGCTGCGCCACTGTGCTGGCCTTTAAAGCCCCTGTCCCACTTGTGTGTCCTTGGCACGCTAATTACGTGACCTCGTGGTCGCGTTGAAGCGCGACTGTCCCACTAAGGTCGCGCGCGATTTCATGCGCCCGCACAGCCGTCTGGAGGGCGTGACGTCATTTGAAGATGGACACAAAATGCAGGAGTAACTCAGCGGGACCGGCAGCATCACTGGAGAGAAGGAATGGCTGATGTTTCGTGTCTTCTTCAGTCTGAAAGAAGGGTCTTGACCCGAAACGTCACCCACTGCTTCTCTCCAGAGATGCTGCCGGTCCCCCTGAGTTACTCCTGCATTTTGTGTCTATCTTCAATTTTCTTGGCCCCGCTCTGGGAGTAGAAGTGGGGGCGGATCCGGATCTGCAACGGCCGTGACAATCCCCAGGCCGAGTTCGACGATCGTTTTCCTGCTTCTGCTGCTGTTGGAGGTGAGACGTTGTGTCGCGCCAGGGTCTTGGGCCTGTCCCACTTTGGCCGTCAGTTACGCGACAGGCCGTTGGCGCGCGAAGATTTCGTTCGCTTCAAAAATTCCGGAGCCCCGCGCGATGTCGCGCACAACTCCATACCCCTCCGCACTTCTCAGTGGGACCGGCCCCGCGCGGCCATACGATGCCCATGCGCCTCAACGCAACGACGAGGTCGCGTAATTTGCGTGCCAAGGACACGTAAGTGGGACAGGCCCTTAAGGCACTTATATTACCTCATTTGGCCTTGTAGAGGTGAAGGCGTGCAGGACCTGCCAATTGTCGATTCAAATAATTCCTGGCATCAAGCAAAAATAATGCATCATAGTTGCTGAGGTGCCATCAGTTAGAAGATGTCTTTTGTACATCAAAGAGTGCTCATGTTTTAAAGGCATTTGCTGGACAGTAATTTTAATTTGGAGTTCCACTTTAAAAACTCACAGTAAATATAATGATGTTTGTGCTGCAGAAGTGATTAATTAATTGTAAAATCTTCAACATCCAAGGCATTATTTAAATTCAGTTTTGTTTCTACCTCTTTTTACTTGAATTACAGTATTAACTTACTGCAGCATATTTGCGGCTATTCGAATATATTTTATTATTTGAGTTATCTATCTTACAGGTGATTAATCTAGACTTCCAAGAGATAAAACATTTTCTTTTTCTTTGAGGCATTATTTTGTGAAAGGAGTACTTTATAATACTCTGCTTAGGAAAAGCAAATGTAATGATAAAGATAGTCATTTGTTAATGTTCCTTGTGCTACTTTTGTCAGTTTGTGAAAGCACTGGATTTCACTCAGTGTACATTTTTTTTTAAGGTTTTATGCAGGTGGTTCTGAACACAGTGGCCTACAAATAGTTGAACCACCAAAGAAAAATAATCTAAATGAAATTGTGGATGACCTTTTTAAAGAAGCTAAGGAACATGGGGCAGTTCCAGTGGATCACTGGACAGAAAGTGTAGGCGAGGCAAACAGAGCTGTGGTAAGAGAATGTTGGTATACCTTACGAGGCATTGTGAATTCATGGGTCTCAAAAAGTATTTTTGCTCTTTTTTTGATTATATAAAAAAATTGTCATACTCCATTTTTGAAAAGCAGAAGTAATTTTTAATGCATGATAAAGGAAGAGAACAATCATTACGTGGCATAATTATGGAAACCTATCTTTGTGGATGAAGGAAACAAGTGTTCAGTTCACCCAAAACTAAACTGCAAATGTTGGAAATCTGATTGAAACATTCAGTAGACTCGATGGGCTGAATGGCCTAATTCTGCTCCCATGACATAAACTTATGAATCAACACATATGATAAGAGAAACAGAGTTGCTGTTTGAGATGGAAGATCATTTATCATAACTCCACATTATCAGTTTTTATAACCACTTCTCCAAAATGACTTAGAATGGTATAGAAATACGCTGGCAAATAATGTTGTATGGTATAATAATTACAATATTATAAGTAAACATAATGAAATACAAATAAAAAAGAATAAATATGCAGCACAGCCGAGTAATAATACAATACAATACGGTTTTATTCGTCATATTGCACAAAAAGTGCAAGTGAAATGAATTTGCCAGCAGCGGTACAATGATAAGGAACACCCAAAACACACAACAATAAAAAAAACACACAAAAATTAACACAAACACTCTTTTGTCTCTTGCATAAAACTTCAAAAATTCTGGAATGAAATTTTCGGACTTTTTACAAAACTATTTAAAATAAAATTGAAGCCCAATGCAGAACTGATTATTTTTGGATCAATGGAAGACGGATGTAAGCTGACTTTGTTTCAAAAATGTTTACTTAATTATGGCTTATTAACGGCAAAAAAACATACTTAAATTCTGGAAAAATGCACCCACACCGACACTCAAAATGTTACACCTTGAAGATATGAGATTCCTCCTATCAGGCAAATCAGACCAATTCTTAAAGATTTGGTCTCCATTTATCGACTTATTACAAGCATGTGGTGCAACACAACCTTAGAAATTAATTGTGTCATAACCGGGTGAAGGGTGGGTAAAGATACGAAGGAGGCATATCCCTTTCATTTTCTCTCTTTTTTTTCCCATTTATCTTTCTCCCTCCTCTATTCTCTCTCTTTCTGCTTATTTCACATCACCTTTTTTTCTATTTCGAGCTTTATAATATTCTCTATCTTTATATTTTTTGCTTTTCTTACTCTTTTTTTTCTACTATTAAATTTAAAATAAGTTGTACGAAATGTAATATGTTATTTATGTCTTATATTATTGTACATCACTTCTAATAAAAATATATTTAAAAAATATATATTTAAAAAAATGTTAATCTTTTCTTAAGAAATGGATAGATGTTTAGATCTAGTAATTGAATTGTGTAATTAGTTACAATTAGGTAACTAATGGCTCTGTCCCACGGGCAGGCGGTTACTGGCGGTGAAGCGCGGCGTCCCCGTAAGCGGGGACCGCATGGCTACCGCGGGAGCGCCGCGCGTATGCCGTGGGAGAGCCGCGCGGATGCGTCCCACGAGCATGCGGTAAGTTCAACCTTACCGGAAGCTGTTGCCGCGCGTATGCCGAGTGGTCACCGCACGGCCTGTCCCACGGGCCGACTGGAATGGACGTCGAGCGCCGTCGGGTGATGACGTCATCGCGCAACGCGCTACGCGATGACGTCGAGACGGCTCGTGGCGTACAGGCGGTGCTCACGGCGTACAGGCGGTGCTCGCGGCGTACAGGCGGTGCTCGTGGCGAAGAGGCGGCGGCTGGGCGGTCGGCCGAGATTTTTGAACAGTGTCGGTTTTTGTGAGCACCGCGCGGTGTCGGGACCAACTACATACGGTTCCAGCGATCTGCGTGCGACCGACCCCACGGGTCTCTGGCCAGTAACCGCCTGCCAGTGGGACAGGGCTTTTACTAATTATATGCTTTAATTTCAGGTCATCCAAGTAAGATTGTTTCATATTTGTTTCAAAATGCTTCAATCTATAATAACTGAACATTTCTTTCAGTTCTCTTAATTTTTAAGAAAGTTATGGGCTTTGGACTGTCCTGGATCACAGCTTTTGTGTTAAGTCAATGGAAAAGCAATAGGGAACAAGATGCTAATTTCTGAGTATGAAAATGGCCATAACTTTTTTAATACTCAAGATATGAAAGTGAATTAGGTGTCAAATTAAACTTCTTTTTATGCCTTATCTAATGGGATAAATTGCAGACTTGATTTTAAAAATCTCAAAATTTTGTAACATTGCTAATGTATTCTATGATGATTTATCCAATTAAAGTTCTGCAAAAATTAGGGAGTTAGTGTACCATTCTATAAGTGGTGTTTTCTTACAAGTACATGAAAAATCTATATCATCAAAATCATGTTCAACTTCTTCTGAAAGAATTCTGCCTGTTAAGCCCGTTATGAGAAAGTATATGGGTGTTTCAGTAAATAAGGGTACCAACCTGTGACATGGGTGGCCAAATTTGAAAGTTATTAAATCATAATGAAACACCACAGAAAATGGGCCTACCTATGATAGTTTGTGATCAAAATCGACCAAAATATGACCCAATTTAATGCTTTCAAAATTTGAGGAAAACAAATGATTTAAAAAAAATTATAAAACATATAGGACATATGGGACACTTACTGATTTTGAAGCTCCCTTACAAAATGTCGACACCTAACCCACCACGAGGCCTGTAGTTCACACCAGTCATTAAAATCGTCTTGTTTGAATTTAAAAAAAATCGCGATGAGTGCAAAACCCCCCATTATAACGCTATAAATAGCATTCATGACGCTTCTCAACGGAGGGGTGGGGGGAGGGGGATGGTACGGAGACACACAACGGAATGAGACATCGCTAAAATAGGTGAGCAAACTAGATTTTTATTTCATGATTTTAAGTTCTATTCATTAATAAGTATTTCAATGGAAAGCTTAAACACAAAATATAAACAATAAAAAAAGAAACAATAAGTATAAAAATGGTTACACTGCTTTTAATTCACACATTTAACACGTGACCAAATTGACATTGCTACTCGCGTTCTGCTGCAAAAACTAGGGGCATCAGAAAACCATGTAATCGGGTGATAAATGATAAAAATCATAAGCATAATCAGAATTTGACCTATATAGAGTTATTTAATTGCAAAATTAATGTAATTTTTCTGGTATAAGTTATCCTAAGGATTTGATGAAATCCTGCTTGAAAAATGTCGCAAAAAAAGGCAAGATAACACAGGGCTTTTTTTTCCTGATATTTTTCTTCGTAACAACTGTTATTTAGTTTTGCTTCATCTCATTATTTTGGCTAAACACCATGATCTATAATACTTAAAATACAGGATATGGAACAATAGGAATATTACATAAAAAACAGGCAAATAACCTGGAAGTTTGGAGACCTTCAGTTTCATTACTGTGCTGTATTTACGAAACGCTCATATCTATATTATAAAAAAACAAGTATAAAATCAAACATTTAACCTGCAAAAATTAAAATCATGAAATGAAGGCTATTTTTGCTTTGTTAAATTTATGATGGTTGGGGAAGGGATAGAAGTTTATGGACAAGGGGAAATAACACCATTCTGAAAAGTTTTTGGGAAAACTTAATTCAGAATTGATTGCTTTTCCAACTCGCATATTGGTTCCCAATTTCAAAATTAATTGATTTTGTTTGTCAAATAAAAGCTGTGATTTATACATAGTACCACCAGAGCACTTTATAGTGAGTTTGGACGACATAAGAGGTGAACAACAAGACATTTGAAATTGAAAGATGTTCAACAAATGAGAAGAATTTGAGAATTATAAACTGTGTTTAGAATGAGAATTATAATACTCTGCAGATCTGTTGAAGCAAGGTTTTGAGGAAATTCAGAGTGAATATTTGGAGTGATTTATTGGGATGCAGAACTGGTGGAAGGAGTTAACAATTGTCTTAATTGATTTAGAATACATTGCAGGAATTGCTTCTGCACCTAGATTCATTTTATTAAAAATCCCAAGTTTAGATAGAATAGACGGTCCACTTTAATGTCAGATATTAAAAATAGTTAGACAGTCTAATATGGTAAGAACAGAAAGAGATATTGAGGGAAGTATAGAGGGGTAAATCAGAAATTAAGTTCAGTAGTATAAATTTTGAAAGATGAATAGACTTGTTGAAAGTTAATAAAGCTACAGGGTAAATGGCTTTCTTGATGTTTGCATCGTCTCAGCACGAGAAAGTAAGCTGAATGCGTTAGTTCATCAGCAAGTCTTTCCTAGAAGTGGCAGGACATTTATTCCTCAGAGTAACTATAAGAGAAACCTCAATGATTAAATTGTGGTTGGTTTAATAATTTGATTGCTGTAAAACTCCAATAATCTGCTATCCATATATTGAGAAATCCCAATGATTTGTCATCTGCTGGCTAGGTGATTTCCATCACCCCCCCCCCCCCCCCCTTCAATTATGCTGGTGTAAATAAAAACAACAAACAATAATCTAGAAAATTCGTCACTCCAGCACCATCAAAGTCTCAAATGTGCCAGATTATTGGAGTTTTACTGTACTTAGTATTCTGCTATCATTTGTGAATAAATTCTGGTAATAGCGTAGAAGGATTATTTTCTGTAATTACCATTTTAAAATGTTCCACATGAAAACTTTAGCTTGGAGTAATCTGCAAACTTTGCTAATATAAATAATATTTATTTAGGCAATATATTGTTTTTGGGTAAAGATTTTTAGTGTTCCAGTATTTTACATGAACACAGATCAAGGTATACATGATAATATTTATCGAAAGGTTTTTGATTTATTTTACAGACATTTGTGGGTGGTGGATACCGATTGGGAGCGTCGTCACAAGAATTATCTGAATATGTTTCACAAGATAATAAACAAGATTCTAGTCTTGATGTAAGTTGTGAGAACGGAAGGCTGGGCAGAAGCAGAGTCGTGGGAATTATCTCCTATTTAGGGCCGCAGTCTTAGAATAAAGGGGAGGCCATTTAAGACTGAGGTGAGAAAAAACTTTTTCACCCAGAGAGTTGTGAATTTGTGGAATTCCCTGCCACAGAGGGCAGTGGAGGCCAAATCACTGGATGGATTTAAGAGAGAGTTAGATAGAGCTCTAGGGGCTAGTGGAATCAAGGGATATGGGGCGAAGGCAGCCACGGGTTATTGATTGGGGACGATCAGCCATGATCACAATGAATGTCGGTGCTGGCTCGAAGGGCCGAATGGCCTCCTCCTGCACCTATTTTTCTATGTTTCTATGTTTATTTCTCAAGCCTGCATGCAAACATGATTTTTCCCATTCTTATAACTGCTGAGGAATGTACCTCCTGAGGAATGTTGGAATTTCTGACTTATTCCCAGGTTCTACCTATTTTGGACAATCCTTTCACAAGATATTTTGTGATACTTTCCCTAACCAATAGCATGACTCATGCCCCTCATTAGCATTCCACGCTGTCATATCTGAAACTTCAATACCCTGGAAAATTATGTTGTCAATCTTGCCCTTTTCTCAACCACATATTTTGGGAATGTAATGACATTGGAATTCTAAGTGCTGATGCATGTTCTAAGTTCATATGACTGACTTTTGAGAGTCCTTGCATTAAAGTAAATGCAGTTGATGGTCCCTACCATTCCTATGTCTGCTCCGCCCACTGGACCTGCTTGATTTATCCTCTATGTTTTTCTCCCCATTTGTTCTGCTACTATGCTTCCAACGCCTCTGCCAAATTCTTTTAAACCCACCAAAGTAGTCCCCGAGGATGTTGGTGTTTGCAGGTTAGGTGCTAACCATGCTGCTTGTTCAGGTCCCATCTACCTCAGAAGCAATCCTAATGATCCATGTACCTAAAGGCCTCCCTCTAGTACTAGCTCTTTAGCCATGTTTCATCTGTCCTATTTTTGCTCTTCTACTTTCTAACCCACTAAAGGGCCTGTCCCACTTAGGCGACTTTTCAGCGGACTGCCTGCCACCTTCAAGGCACTCGAACCACGAACTGGAACGGCGACCGTCAGAGAGGAACACTCAAACGCACGCACGCACGCAGACACGCACACACTGCAAAGGCGGGGGCCAGGGAAAGTGGGGGAGCCCTGTGAAATTCACACAGTGCAGAGCTAAGGTGATACGACACACACCGTGATGAACAGGAAGGTTAAAGACGGCTAGCACAGTGTAATATAAGTCCTTTAAAAGGGGTGGGGGGAGAAGGAGTGGAGACACTTTTAAGAAGCCAGACAACCTTTAATAAGCCACAGATACACAGCTGTGAAGTTTAGCGGGCATTTAACATTGCCGGTCGGTTTTCCTTGGTTCTGAAAACTCATGCTTACGTTTTTTTTCCTCAAATGAGCCAATGAAAATGCCCAGTCAGCAAAGGAGATTCACTAAAACTACCTACGGCTACCTCGATTATTTACAACGACTTGGCGACCCCACTACCACTGCACCTACGACTATAAAAGTATCGATTTTCTCCATGGCGACCAATTCTTGGTCGCAGAAAATGTTTCAACATGTTGAAAAATTTGCTGCGACCATACTGAGGCCGCAACTAGTTCAAAGAATGCAGGAACTCCTCTCGAGCATGAAGGAGACTCATCAGAGACCACCAGCGAACATGTGCCGACCATGAGGCGAGCGCAGAGTTTCCTGCACTCGCCTAATAAGTTGCCTAAGTGGGACAGGCCCTTAACTTCTTAAATTCAGTGTACTGTGGCACTTCACCTCTTTCTACTCATGTCTGTTGTACCTATATTTATTATGAGTTCTTGCTGTTCTTCCTCCCCCTTCAGGATGCGCTGTACATGATTTGAGAAATTCCTGGCCCTGAAACCAGACTTTTCCTTGCCTGCTATGCATCTGAATGAACCAAAATTGGCTGTAGCTTCTGCTTTCCTTTGCGAGGCTATCCTTCAGCAATATTATCTAAAATGGTATATCTGTTAAATAGTGGAATGATCAGGGGGACTTCAACACTTTTTTTGCACTGTCTGCCCTTCCTGATAGTTATCTATTCTTTCTTTCTATATCTGTGGCATGACCAACTCATTGATTACGCTATGACATTTTCTGCATCCCAGAAGCTCCGTAACGAGTTCAACCAAAGCTCCGAGTGCTCTATACACTATAGTCAATATAGTCACCGGAAACATTGGAAATAGCCCTGATCTCCCAGAATATTAAGGAAGAACACACCACTGCTTCCATATCCTTTATCCCTAATTCCTGCCATGATGGCCACTCCCACTTTACTTGCCTCTCTTTTTGTAGCTCCTGCTCAGTTGACCATGCAGCTGCTGCCTTCTCTAGGCCTTATCTCACTCAATCATAATCAACTAATTTGGCATTTTGGGCTGGTCTTATCTTCCTGGCCATATGTTTGCCCAAATGTCTTTTAAAAGTTGTATCTGCTTCTATAGCTACCTACGGTAGCTCATTCCAGATATGTACTATCCTCTGATGAATTGTTTATTCTGTATAGGCTCTATAATAAATATTAAAGCTAAACTGTTAAGTCTTCTGTATTTTAAATGGATCTTTATAGCAATTCTTGCTCATTAATTATTCTGTATACCAGGACTTCTTTTGCCCATAAATTTGTATGACCTTGGTGTGAATCTTGACAGGTTCAGATTTTGCTGAAGCTTTGGAAAAATGGCTTTAGTTTGGATGATGGAGAACTCAGAACCTACACAGACCCCCAAAATGCACAGTTTTTAGAATCCATTAGCAAGGGGTAAGATGATGCATATTGTGGTTCTGATGCTTTAAATAAACTAAAATGTGAATATTTAATACAAATATAATTGTTATTTATTTTTAGTTATGTTAAATATTACGGGTCTAAAGCAAATTGAATCTTTTGAACTTCTCGTAGTTTCTAACTGGAGGGATTATTTGCCTGTCATTATTTGTTTCCTGTGCATACATGTTGTGTCGCATCAAATTAACCCATAGTCCTGACCCGAAATGTCACATATTTATGTTCTACAGAGATGCTGCCTGACCCGATAAGTTACTCCAGCACTTTGTCAATTTGACCTTTTATTATTGTGTGCTGTTTGTTTTGCTGATTATTTTCTTGTCCTTTCATTACTTCCTTCTCTTCTAATGGCTTATTCAGTCTAATTTTACTCACTGCTTGCTTGTATGTAATTTCAAGCTTGCTGTTCATATGGCATTTATGTTCTGTTTCTTGTGTATATTGTTCTATGTAGAGAGATTCCTGCGGAGCTCCAAAAATTGGTTCATGGAAATCAAGTAAGTTTGGATATGGAGGATCACAGAAGTGAAGAATATTTAAAGCATAAATTGAAGTTCAAGGCATTTTCTGGCGATGGACAAAAATTGGGAAGGTCAGGCATAAGTATTTGTGGTTTCTTGGTCCATTTTGTTGATTTAACTTTTCTACAGAGCTTTAGTAGATTGTCCCAAAGTTAAAAATCAAAATGCTAATGAACTTAGTCCTTGAAAACCAGACGTATGCTTAGCATTTGTTAACTAGTATATTAAAAACTAAAACTTTCTGTAAATACTTTTGCATTAAAGTGTTTTTTCTTTAAATAACTGGTTGTATTTGCTTTAATAACTTTGTGGCAATGTTTTGTGTGATTTAGATAGTAAAACTCCATTAATCTAACACGCTAGGTACTTTAGTACCAGACTGGCAGATTTTCCCGACTATTGGATGTTATTCCAAATAATACATTAACACACTTTTTATTGACTATTATTTTAAAAGTTGTACATTAGCACAATATTTTTTCTGGTAAACCCCATGTGTTTAAAGGGAATGTGGGAAACGGGGCCCCAATGGGTTTAAAGGGAGTGCAGGAACCCTAGCGCTGGTGCCTTGATGGATGCGGGTACTCTGGTGTTATGGAAGTCGGGAATTAGCACCCATGAGCAAAATGTTGCATTATTGGGATTTCTAAACAATGGAATAAAGGATTATTAGAATTTTACCGTTTTTAATCTGCTCTTTCTCCTTCTCTTAATGTTTAATCCATTCCTATACAAATCAGTTCAAGTATTTGTTTCATATCCCAAGTCTTCCAATATCTGGCAAAAGTGGAAACTGAATATTATCTGTTTTCAAAAGAGAATTTCATAAAAGATTGACCAATATTGTATGTTGATAGTATTTTAAAGAAATATATTCTTTATCCTGTGGTTTACTGGAAATTAATATTTTGTTTGTTTTTTTGTATTAAATTGTAGCTGATCCCAGAAATGTTTGTGCTTTTTATTTCCTTTTGTACAGCCTCACTCCAACTATAGTTAGTACACCATCTTCTCCAGAAGAAGAATTCAAATACTTTATTAATATCGAGAATGTGAATGAATCTGAGCCAACTACCAATGTTAAAATTCGTCTCGCAGATGGGAGTCGCTTAGTGCAGAAATTCAATCAAACTCATAGGTAAGACTCGTTTTGTAATATCAAGGTGTTGCTTTCATTTGATTTGATCAAAAAGTAAATTCAAAGCTATGGCAGCTAATTTCTGGTAAATAAATGGAGCACTGTCACAATTGAAAATGTGGCTTTATTGCAGCAAAAGGACTGAGAACATAACCTGTGCTGACAGCATCAGTCAGCATTCTGCCCTCATTTGGATAAATCTTACCAACAGTGTAAAATATCTCAAGCTATTATCCAAAGTTGAAATATAGCTTTCTGAGATTATTTTTAAATTGACACCTGGACAAATATCACCGTAGGTCAATTATTTTGTTTGGTATCTCATGTTGGAAATTTGACTGCCACATTTGTCTCTTGATCACAATTGACAACTTGTAAACATTGCAATCTGTATTATAGCATTTATGAGTAGGATTCATGCTCGTATTGTGATGTGAAGTGTTGCTGTATAAACTGAGGGACTGCCTTCAATGATTTCCCCATCTCTGCAACCTCTCTTAATGAGATTAATGAGTTCAGATATTTTGATAATGTGATGTCAGCCATGACTTGCATGGGCGATTCTGTCAAAATGACTTGTTCATTTCAAAGTGGATTAAGATCACCATTACATATTTCATTTTGGACTATGTGAAAACCAGGCACTCGGGGTAGGCAGTCAGTCGGCTTTTAAAAATCTTAAAAACTGTGCATGCGCAGATTGTTCTCCTCTCCATAAGCTGTCAGTTGGCTTTTAAAAATCTTTAAAACCACGCATGCACAGATTGTTCTCTCCGGTAGGCAGTCAGTCGACTTTTATAAGGTAATTTGTCTTCAGAAGCCTTATCTCTTAATTAAGTATTTAAAAACATATAGCTCAAAGAAATTTACTTACCACATTATTTGTACACGAACTCCATTCTTCTCTCTTTGTTTCTTAAGATACTCTTAAGTTAATGACAATCCATGTTTGAAAAACCCACCAAGAAACATGCGCTGTGCATGCGCATTACGCTGCACAGCACATGCACGCAGTCCACGGTGCAAAGGCAGAATTTCAGCTGCCTTTATAGACTGTTGTCATTAAAGGCTTGAAGCAGCGTCGACGGCACGTGAGCTGCACATACTTTTGCATATTACATGTACTGCGGATGAAAGGCACGGGGGATTTATGCCTACCTAAGAGATCGATCTCTTAGGTAGGCATAATTCTCCCGTACTTTTACTATTTATATTTAATAATTACCATTTTATAATTTTAGTCAGGGTAGGCACTGCCTACCTGACGGCACGTGCCTGGTAAAAACACAGAGACCAACCTATTATTTCAAACCAATACCAATATATTATTCCTCGCACAATCTCTCATCCAATAGCTTTGTCCCAGAATATCAAACATTTGATATGGTATATTTCAGAATAGATAAATTTAACAAAAATAGTTTCCCTTCCATAATTTTTGACAGTTTCCGAAACTCGTCAAAGAACTTGAATGTCAACTAATCAGACTGTTTTGTTCTGATTTCAGAATTAGTGATATTCGCCAGTTTATTATTGAACATCATCCTGTGTTTGCTACTACCTCCTTTACACTGATGACCACATTCCCAAATAAAGAACTGACCGATGAAGAGCAAACTCTGCAAGATGCCAAGGTGTTAAATGCAGTGATTGTTCAACGTTTGAAGTAACTTCATCTTGTAAGCTTTCAAATTTTTAAGTGCACTGAATCTGAGCTGAATGGCAAAATCTGATAAAACTGACATTATATTCCAAAACACTTTAGCATGTTTGGAGAAATGAAACTGCTATGGTTTCCAGCAAAAGGTAATCTTCATTGTCTGAGGAAAACATGAGAACAATTGACGATACGTGAAATGAACTGTTAATGTGCAAATCTACTAATATGGGAAATCATTTGCTACAATACTAACTGGAAATGTATAACGGTAACTGGAATGTTCGGACTGTTATAATCATGAACCTTTAAAACTACGACTGTTTTCAGGCTAGGAATTTAGATTTTTTTTCAGAAACCTTAAATCATGCATCTGGACATGATGCTATCCACTAGATAATAAGGGTAGACA
The DNA here is from genome assembly GCA_038087875.1 of Malacoraja senta. Lineage (NCBI taxonomy): Eukaryota > Metazoa > Chordata > Chondrichthyes > Rajiformes > Rajidae > Malacoraja > Malacoraja senta. Next base: position 59,873,207 of record CM075977.1, on the reverse strand, counting down.
TATGCATGCATCATAATGGCTGTATACAAGTTTAGATTATCATCTGACGAGAGAGATAAAAGTAAAATTTATACTGCTTGTAATTATAATTGCAGAATAAAATGTTCTTTATGTATTCCATAAAATTATAGAACATAGAATAGTACAGCATAGGAGCAGGCCCTTCGGACCATTGTGTCACTGCTGAACATAATGCCAAGTTAAACTAATCTCTGCCTGGACATGATCCATTTCTCTTTATTCCTTGCATATCCATATGTCTATCTAAAAGCCTCTTAAATACCCCTACCACAGCTGCCACAACCATCACTCTTGGTAGTGAATCCCATGCACCCTTCACTTAACTGCAATAAGTATTTCAAGTCAATCTTCTTTTTCGCTACACTTTTCCAAGCCACTGTATAACGCAGGCTCTGGCACGTGGATTGAAGACCTTGAGATCTTCTGGTTTGCAGGGCTCTGGGAGGAGGGGGCAGGTAAGTGATCCATAGTTTGGGTTGCCTCCCCACAGTCACATTTGGTTGGTCCATCGTTGTTGTACCCCCACTTCTGCATTCAATTCAATTCAATTCAAGAAGTTTATTGCCATGTCAACAAGTTGATAGGAATGTGTCTTGGTTCGCTCTCAGACAGATACAATTCAGTACAATACATCCACCACATACACCACAATAAATAATAAATAATACAGACAATATCGTACGAAGGACAATATATACAGGAAGGACAGTACCCAGCAGCGTCATGTTAAACGTAGGTGCAAGTGCAAAAGAAAATGCAAAGTGATTAGTGCAAATTCAAATATCTGATGGCTTGGAGGTAGGTGCTGTCTCTGAAGCGAGATGTTTTACTTTTAATGCTTCTATATCTCCTTCCTGATGGGAGGAGATTAAAGAGGTGATGTGCCGGGTGAAAGTGGTCTGCTATGATTTTTTTGGCCTTTCTGGTGAGTCTTGTTGAGTAAAGTGATGTCACGGAGGGAAGTGTGCTGCAACCGATGATCTTAGAAGCTCGGCGCACTATTCTCTCCAGCCGAATCTTATCCTGCGAGGTTGTGTGACCATACCAGACAAGCATGGAGAATGTGAGTATGCTTTCTATGGTAGACCTATAGAAGTGGGTCATGGCTGGACGACTGACCCTGAATTTTTTGAGCTGCCGCAGGAAGTAGAGTCGCTGGTGGCACTTACTGATTATGAGACTAGTGTTGAGCTCCCATGATAGGGATTGATGTATGGTGGTCCCGAGGAACTTAAAGAAGGTGACCCTCTCAACCACCTCTCCATTGATGAAGAGAGGGAGGAGGGGGGTGGCCTTCTTTCTGAAATCAACAACCAGCTCCTTAGTTTTTGAGATGTTAAGTATGAGGTTGTTGTTCTCACACCACCTTACTAGCTCCTCTACTTCCCTACGGTAAACGGTTTCGATGTTATTGGTAATAAGACCTACCACAGATGTGTCATCTGCAAACTTAAATAACAAGACAGAGTCAGAGTGTGAACAGCAAAAATGTGTGTATACAGAGTACAGAAAAGGTGATAAAACGCAACCCTGGGGGGCGCCGATGTTCAGGAACCTAGCCAGTGAGACATGGTTACCGATTTTTACCACCTGTTTTCTGTCACATAGAAAGTTATAGATCCATTTACATAGAGATGAGTTGACCCCCAGTTCCTGTAATGTGTGCATCAACTTTACAGGAACGATGGTATTAAATGCGGAGCTAAAATCCACAAAAAGAATGCGAGCATATGTGGATCTGGATTCCAGGTGTTGGAGGATGGAGTGCACACAGAGGGACACTGCATCATCTACACTTCTGTTGGCTCTGTAGGCGAATTGATAAGGATCAAGTGTAATGCTGGAAAGATGTTTGCATACCAGTCTCTCAAGAACCTTCATGATGACTGAAGTTAAGGCAACAGGCCTATAGTCGTTAAGACAAGTGAGGTTATTTTTCTTGGGGACTGGTACGATCACAGCTGACTTGAAACAAGCAGGCACAATTGAGAGTTGAAGTGACCAGTTGAAAATGGAGGTGAGGACGGGTGTCAGTTCATTAGAGCAGTGAGGGCTTTGCACCGTCTGACCCATGTGCTGAGACGATTGAGGCAGAGCCAGACTGGCCATGTCTCTTTCGCTCCCAATGGAAAGGACTCCTCAGGATATAATGTCAGTGTGTGGGGTTTTGGTTGTAGGTGTGTCACCCAAGCATCTATCCTATAGGTGCGGGAGTTATCATTCAGGGGTTGAACTGCATGCAGGAAGCTATTTCTGGATTTTAACCTCTTTGGTGCCTGGACGAGGGTCATCCTCCTGCTTGGTGCATTCCACTTTTGAGGATACTGCTCTTCTGATTGGAGGGGGTGCAATATCACACAGCAGGTACAGGTCGTCAACTAGTGTGGGTTTGAGGCAACAGGACATGGTTCTGCATGCTGCGTTTAGCACCGGATCCAACTTCTTGGTGTGTGAAGAGCGTCCCCAGTCTGGGCAGGCATACTCGGCTGCTGAATAGCATAGTGCAAGGGCAGTACTCCGGATGGTTTCTGGTCCTGGTCCCCATTTAGAGTTGGCCAGCTTTTTCAGGATGTTGTTTCTGGCTCCTATCTTTGTTTTTGTCTTGATTACATGATCTTTGTAGCTTAGGGTGCAGTTCAGAGTAACTCCTAGGTATATGGGTTTGGCTGAGTAGGCTAGACTCTTCCCATAGCAGTGAACAGTTAATTTACGGTTCGCATTATGGTTCTTGAGGTGGAAGGTGCTAATTTGTGTTTTATCTGGGTTTGCCTGTAAATGATTTAGGGCATAGTGGTTGGTAAGGCCGTCTAACGCTTCAGTGAGGGACTTCTCAAGTTCTGCGAAGGACTGACACTGAGATGCGATACATAGGTCATCAGCATTCAGGAAGCTCCAGGTGTTTGGGTGGATGGGTTGGTCGTTGGTGTAAATGTTGAAAAGCAGAGGGGCAAGAACACTGCCTTGAGGAAGCCCATTCTTTTGCTGCGCCATCTGCTGCAATCCACCGTGAGGTCTACAAAGAAGCACCTATTCTCCAGCATGTTTTGGATCAGAGCTGTCAGATTTGCATCCTTTGTGATCTTGGATAGCTTTTGTACAAGTATTCGATGGTTGACTGTATCATAAGCCGCTGACAGGTCTACAAAAGCGGCACCAGTAATAAGTCCTTTCTCATATTCGGGAGCTGGCTTGTGCAGGATTATCCAGATCTGAAGCCTGCTTGCCCAGGAATAAGCTGCTGGTCCGTGATGGGGCTCAGGCAATTCAAGATTAGCCTCTCAAATAATTTGTATGTGTGACAGAGCAGGGAGATGGGTCGGAAGTCGACTGGATCTTTTCCAGGCTTCTGTTTAGCCTCTATCTTTGCTCATTTCCACATCTTTGGTAGCTTGGGTTGGTTGGTTCTGAGACAAGTTGAATAGGTCAAGCAGCCATTGTTTGGCGGCTGGTCCAAGGTGTTTGACTTGTTCACATAGAATGTCATCAAGTCCAGCTGCTTTGTTGTTCTTCATTACTTTGATGCCAAGGAGGAATTCACCCATGGTGAAAGGTCTAGTAAGGTTAGTATCCCCTTGTTGATCTTCTGTTGTCTTAGGGACCTTAGCTGTACCAGGGTGGTGGTCTGGGTTTCCTCGACTGTTCACAAGGAGCTCATGAGCAACATGGTCTGCTGTGACAGCATATCCGGGTTGAGGTTTTGTGTAGTCGTTTCCTAATATCCTTGTCGTCTTCCAGGCTTTCGTGCTGCTATGAGTCATGTTTGTAGACTCGATCAGCTCTTGTCACCTCCTGCGTCTCTCAGTCAATTAAGACCATTGTCTTGTTAACTCCTTCCACCAGTTCTGCATCCCAATAAGTCACTTGAAATATTCACTCTGAATTTCCTCAAAACCTTGCTTTACCAGATCTGCACAATCTGGACAAACATTTTATTCTGCCAACTGTTTAATCATTGGTGACAGGACATTCAAACAATATATACAATTTAGAATTATTTTCTTAAATTCTTCTCACTTGCTTCTCTCAGATTCATATGTCCCTTTGTTCAAGTGTTTAATTGGCATCTTTTTTCTAACTAAAAGTCTTATCTTGTATGTTAGTTCCCGAAATACAGCCAAAACGGTACACGATAGCGCAACAATTCTAGGGACGCCTTACTCACCATTCGCCCGTGATGTGCAGTATCAAGTTTTGTTATATTTTAAAAGTAATTCACTTTATAAACATTAATGAACTTTATACTATGAATGGGACAAGTTTCAACACGACAGTTGCGCCTGCGCAGTGCGCTCCCACTTGCCGGGCCCCTCAGCTGCGCCTGCGCAGTTGGGGGAGGGTTGCCGGGCCCGGCGCCATTTTCACATTGCCATTTTGATCTAATGCTTCCGTGTGTATTTGACTGGTGTCACAACGGGGACCCAACGGGTCCACGGGTCGTCTAGTATGTACTAAAATGGAACTAATTCTTACTTGCAGATCTGTAAATACAGTACTTTATGTCATAATAAACAAAAAAGGTCTATATATATTTTTTAAACAATATAGTGCAAAAACTAAACAAAAGCTTGAAGTCCCGAGTGCAACCAAGACTGTTCATTGTTTAATCATTGTTTGCAGCTTTCAATAGCCTGATAATTGTTGGGAAGAAGCAGTTTCTTAATATGGAGGTCACTGTTTGTAGGCTCTAAACCTTCTTCCCGATGGTAAGACTGAAATGAGAGCATGGCCGGTGTGCTGTGGGTCCTTAATGATGCTGGCTGCCTTTTTGCAGCAGTGCCTCCTACAGATTCCTTTGTTGGTGGAGACTGGCACCTAGCAGTGTCCACCAGTTTTTATAATTTCCTTTGTTCCTGGGTGCTCAGGTTACCAAACCAGGCCATGATGCAACCAGTCAATATGCTCTCTCCTGTGGAGGTTCAAGAGAGTATTCATTGACATACCGAATCTCGTCAATCTTCTAAGAAAGTAGAGGTGTTGATGGGTTTTCTTTATGATTGTATCAATGTGCTGGGTCCAGGACAGATCTTCTGAGATGGGTACACCCAGGAACTTGAAGTTGGTGACTCTCCACCATCGACCCGATAAAGATAGGTTTGGGGATTCTTGATCTTCTTCTAAAGTCAACAATTAACTTCTGGGTGACATTGAGAGCAAGGTTATTGTTCTGGCACCATTCAGTCGGACAATCAATCTCCCTCCTATATTCTGACACATCGTTACTCAAAATCTGGCCAACAACGGAGTTGGAACAGTGTCTGGCTACGCTATCATGGGTATGGAGTGCTTAGAGCAGGAGACTGAGACAGGGACACAGCTCTGGGCTGCCTCTGTGTTGATGGTTGGAGGAGGAAGTATTGTTGCTAATTCATACTAAGGGTGTTCTGTTGATGAGGAAGTAAAGGTTCCAGTTGCAAAGGGATGTACAGAGTCCCAGTTCTCCAAGCTTGGTAACATGTATGGAAGCGATGGTGTTGAATGCCGAGCTATAGTCAATGCACAACAGTCCAAGTGGTCCAGTGCAGAGTGAAGAACGACGAGGTTGTGTCCCCCATTTATCTATTGTGATGGAAGGCAAAATGCAGTGAGTGCAGGTACTTGCTGAAGTAGAAATTAATATGCACCATAATTAACCTCTCAAAGCACGGACGTTAGTGCCACTGGTCGGTTGCTTGAGATGTGTCACCTTACTTTTCTTGGGCAGTGGTATTATTGATGCTCTTTAAAAGCAGGTGGGAACCTCAAACCTCAGTAATGAGAGGTCGAAGATGCAAAAATTCCAGCTAGTTGGTCCGCGTGGGATTTGAGAATGCGACCAGCTGCACTATCAGGTCCACCAGGTGCTTTGATGGTTCACCCTCTTGAAGGATCTTCTAAAGTCGGCCTGGGTGACTGAGATTACAATATCATTGGGAGCTATGGGAGTCCGAGAAGGCACATCAGTATTTTCCCAATTGAAGGGTGCGTTAAACACAGCTCATTCGGTAGTGATGCCTCGCCGTCACTTGAGCTGCCACTTGGTTTTGCCTTGCTAGGAAGGAAGTGCTGGCAGTTTCCAGCCTGTCCTGATGCCCAGTCTTGCTTACTGTGTGGGTACAGTTTCATTATCTGTGGGCAGATGAGGTTCCGGTGATCTCAGGCTTGTTCCAGTTGCTCGGTCTCACTCCAGCTGGATGCCCTGGTGGTCCCAGGCTTGTCCTGGCAGCTCAGTCTTGCCTCGAGTCTGCAAAGGGAAGCACAACTGGTAGGGAAGCGTCCCACTTTCTTCCCCCAGGCTGGCTGGAACTGCCTTAGTTTTAATGAATGGGGCAGGATTGTTAATCCGGCTAATTGGATGCAACTGTTGCTCTTCTGGATGTGGCTTCAGCGCTGTCCAGGGTACCGGTGTTTTCTGACAGGCAGGTGCCATCCGTGGAGCTGGTCTTCAACTCCTCATGGCTCGGTTGCCGGTAATGGGGATCGGAGCAGTATTTAGGGAGGATGCGTTGTCACAGCTGTTATTGTATCTGCCTCAACTACCTCCTCTGGCAGCTCATTCCATATACCCAATACCCTCCGAGAAAAAATAATTTGCCCCCCAGGTTCATATCATATCTTGTCCCTCTCAACTTAAACACGTGTCATCTAGTTTTTGATTCCCTCACCCTGGATAAAAGATTGCATTCACCTTATCTATTCCCCTCATGATGCTGTACATCTACACGATCACTCCTCACCCTTCTACACTTCAAGGAATAAAGTTCTAGCCTGCCCCACCTCTCCCTATAGTTCAGCCCTTCAAGAACTGGCAACATCCTCATAAACCTCATAAACCCCATGCACTCTTTCAGCTTAATGACATCCTTCCTATAGCAGGGTGACCAAAACAGAATACAGTACTGCATGTGTAGCCTCACTGTCTTGTACAATTCTAACATAACATCCCAACTTCTATACTCTGAATATATCCTGACTGAATATACCAAAAACCTCCATGACCATCCCATCTACCTCTCATGCCAATTCAAGGACGTACTCCTAGATCTCTCTGCTCTAAAACACCCCCAAGGGTCCTTCCATTCCTCAAGGTCCTGCCCTGGTTTGATTTTCCAAAATGCTACAATTCACGTTAAACTCCATTAACCATTCCTCTAACCACTTGCCTAGCTGATCAAAATCCTGCTGTAATTTTTGACAACCATCTTCACTGTCAATGATATTGCTAACTAGTGCCATCGGCAAACTTATTACTCAGGCATTGTACATACTTATCCATATTGTTGCTATAAACTGCAAGCTGCAATGGACCCAGCACCAATCCTGGAGGCACACCACCTATCCCTCCAGCCCAAAAAATACCCATCCTCCACCATCATTTGCTTCCATCCATGAAGCCAATTTTGCATCCATTTAGCTAGATATTCCTGGATTCCATCCGATCTAACCTTCCAGAGCAGCCTACCATATGGAACTTTATCAGAAGCCTTGCTGAGGTCTGTTGGTGAAAATATACACTGAGACCCGAGTAAGAGAAAAGCATATACACTGAGACCCGAGTAAGAGAAAAGCAGCAACAGGTTTATAGATATTTTGGCATACAATGGCAGGTGTTTACATTATCTGGGTGAGGGGCCAGTCAACCCCGTAGCAACTCCCTAGCCAATCAATCCCTTGGCAACTTCTTAGCCAATCAACTTAATGATGTTTTTCAGTCATTGTGGCTTGACCGTATCTATATTTTGGCTATTGCAGGTGCTCAGCATCTGGCCTTGTGACTTAGCTATGCACAATTCTCCAGAGGCATTTAGCCAGCAAAGTTAATGTTCAGTTAACATTTAGCAGTATCCACATAGTCAAGTATCCCAACATCCTCTCTGGTTCCAGAAAATTACTCCAACAGTCCCTCCTTTTAGTTCTAGATGCACTTCAAGTAACCGGCCTTTGGGGCATTCGTCTTCTCTGATGTTCCATACGTGCATCCGGCCTGCCGCTCTTGGACTACCCCTTACACCAGCATTTCCACGTCCTTTGTCTTCTGTATCGTTCTTGTACTCTAGCAGTGATTCTGTTTAGGCCACAGCACTCTCCACCGGGAACATCCGAGCCATCATGACTTTACAGCAGGTGTTAAAGCACACGACCAAAAAACATAATATCACAAAAATTACAATAATTATGATTAGCCATAGCCACGATTTCCTATGTACAAAATCGTGCTGACGATGGCCATTTAGGTCCTGTCTATCAAAATGCGTATAACTTATCTTAGAATCCTCTCCAGTAACTTGCCTACCAGGATGTTAGGCTCACTGCTCTATAGTTCCCAGGCTTTTTCATTGTAGCCCTTCCCACGTATAATGATGTTTTATATATCTCAGCCAGGGCTCCTGCAATTTTCTTCTCTAACATCCTCAGATATATATAGATATATAGATAGATATATATATATATATATATATATGAGATCATGCACAGGATCGTATCTATCTTCGTGCACCCAAAGACATCTAGTATCTTCTTGACCATAATATGAATTGTCCAAGACATCTCCATTACCTGTTCCAAATTCCCGAGCCTGCATGTTTTTCCTCCATTGCAAAAGCAAGAGAAATACTCAGATGATCGTACCAATTTTCTGTGTGCCATGCATAGATAACGGCTTTGGTTTTTATGGGGACCTATTCTCCCTAGTTACCCTCTTTCCCTTAATATATTTAGAGTCATAGTCATACTGGCCCTTTGGCTCGGGTTGTTCATGCCGGCCAAGGTGCCCCATCTACGATAGTCCCACCTGCTGCATTTGCCCCATATCTCTAACCATTTCCTGTCCATGTACCTGTCCAATGTCTTTTATATGTATCTGCCTCAACTACCTCCACTGGCAACTCATTCCATCTGCCCTTTGTGTGGAAACGTCGCCCCTCAAATTCATAAAAAATCTTTCCCACTTCACCTTAAACTGATGTCATCTGCTTCTTGATTCCCTACTCTGGGTAAAAGACTGTGCATCTACCCTACACTACAAGATCACCTCTCATCCTACGCTTCAAGAAATACACAGCCTACCCAACCCCTCCTTATAGCTCAAACCTCTTGTCCTGTCAACATCCTCGTAAATATTCTCGGCACTCTTTCCAGCTTAATATCTTTTCTATAGCAGAGTGACCAAAACTGAATACAACTGTGGCCTCACCAGTGCCTTGTACAGCTGTAACATAACATCCCAACTTCTCTTCTCAATACGCTAACTGATCAAGGCCAATGTGCCGAAAGCCTTCTCGACCACCTTATCTTCTTGTGACACCACTTTTAAGGAACTATGTACCTGCACTCCTAGATTCTTCTGCCATACAACACTCCCCACAGCCATGCCATTTACTGTGAAGGTCCTGCCCTGGTTAGACTTCCCAAATTCAACAGCTCATATTTACCTGCATTAAACTCCATTAACCATTTGCCCAACTGATCAAGATCCTGCTGTGACCTTTGATAATCATCTTCGTTATCTACAATGCCACCTACTTTAGTGTCACCTGCAAGCTTACTAATCATGTATTTTACGTTCTCATCCAAATCATTGATATAAACCACAAACAGCAATGGGCCCAGCACTGATCCTTGAGGCACACTACTAGTCACAGGCCTCCAGTCTGAAAATAAACTTCCACCATCACCCTCTGCTTCCTTCCATGAAGCCAATTTTCCATCCTGTTAGCTAACTCTCCTTGGATCCCATGCAATCTAACCTTCCAGAGCAGCCTACCGTGCAGATCCTTGTCAAATACCTTGATGAAATCCATATATACAACGGGCTGTGATGTCCAGAAAATGGGCAGTTTGATCGAGAGTGTGTTTTGCTGATCTAGGTTTTTGGCTGCAAACATGATAAAATCCAAAATAAGCCGTTTTGGCTCATCGGGGTCACCACTGTGGAGGTCCACGCGTTGTTAAACACTCTGTTCTTTATTAATTAATACAGCCCCGTCGCTCACGCGCGCATCCAGTTAATATATATTTTTTCACTTTAGTCTTTATTGCTTTTATGCATACACAAATAAAATACAAATATAACAACAAAACATACAACAATGCAGTGAAACGTACAACAGTGCAGCGGGGGGTTCAGTTTACAATTAATGATGCAGTATACAGAACAATTTTCTTATTAAAACATTTTCCAATAACTTACATTATTGTCAATAAAATTATACAGTGTTGATGTCTTTATTTCTATACCTAATCCATTTTTCCCATTTTCTGTTAAACTCGTCTTCTTCCACTCTTAGAGAATATGTCATTTTCTCCATGACAAATATTTCCTGTACTATGTCTAACCATTGTCTAAGTCTGGGTGTGTCGCTGCAAGCCAGTTTCTTGTAATGGCCTTTCTGCCAGCTGTGAGTAGGATTTTAACCAAGTAATGATCTTCCTTCAGCACCACTATATTTATGTTACCCAGGTATAAAATGGAACACTTCTTGGAGACTATATATCCTAATACGTTCTTTAATTCTGAATTCACTCTGTCCCAAAATGGTTCTATTTTTGGGCAACTCCAGAAGATATGTGCATGATTTGCGTCTGTTTGGCCACATTGTCTCCAGCATGTTTGCTGCCTTAGAATTTGCTTGCTTTTTATGTTAGGCGTAATAAAGAAACGAATCAAATTTTTCCAATTAAATTCTCTCAATTTTGGGAATTAGTGGATGTCTGTAGTGTTACACACAGATGATGCCATTCTTCTTCTGAGATTGTGATGTTCAATTCCTTTTCCCACTTAAATTTGACATTCCATTAAACTATGATAATGTTTAGAAATAATCCTTCATGTTTTTTGATGATACGCATTAACTATCACTTCTATCACTGGATTCTTTTCTTTTAATGCCTCCTTTTTTACTTTTATATTGTAATAATCTCTCAGTTGGAGGTATCTAAACAAGTCTTGGTTTCGAAGTGCAAATCTATCCTTCAAATCTTGAAAACTTCTTAGGTCTCCATTTTCAGTAACAGTACAAAATGCAGTTATTCCTTTCTTCATCCACACTTTAAATGTTGAGTCATACATCCCTGGTTTAAATTCATTATCCAAAGCTATCCATCTTAAAACTTTTTGTCGTTTATTCAGTTTAAGTTGTCTGGTAAGAGTGAACCAGTTTTCTAAAGTAGATATCGTTATTGGATCGATTATACTCCTGATATGTCCAGGAAGTGCTTTTTCTCCCATGAGTGTTTGAATGTCGAAGTCGGGGATATATGTCTCAATCTCTTTCCACCTAGCTATATAGCTGTCCTCACACCAATTAATTAGTGGTCGAAGTTGGGCTGCATAGAAATATATCCTAAAATTTGGAAGTGCCATTCCACCTTTGTCCTTTGGCAACTGGAGTGTAGTGTATCGAATTCTGGCCTTCTTTCCTCCCCAAATAAATCTAGATATTAATTTATCCCATTCTGTGAATTGTTTTAATGGTATCTCTATTGACAGAGATTGAAACAAGTACAATAGCCTTGGCAAAATATTCATTTTCACCACATTTATCTTACTACTAAAATCCATTGGGTAGGTGGACCATCTTTCTATATCCTTTCCTATGTTTTGGTTGATGTGATTATAATTGGGCCCATACAACATTGATATATTTTTTGTTATATGTACCCCTAGGTATTTGATTGATTTTGAATCCCATTTAATATTATACTTTTGCTTGATTTCTTCTGGAGGAGCACAATTAAATAGGAGCGGTTGAGTTTTTGAAATATTCACTTTATATCCTGCATAAAAATTAAATTTCTCTATGATCCCCATCATCCTTGGAAATGAGGTGTTTACTTCCATGAGATACATCATTACGTCATCAGCAAAAAGGCCAATTTTATGTTCTCTGTCTCTTATAGTTACTCCCCTCAGTTCCCTTTCTTGACGAATCGCTTGAGCCAATGGTTCAATATATATATATATAGCAAACAGGGTAGGGCTAACATAACATCCCTGTCTCGTTCCTCTTCCTAACACTAATCTCTCAGTTAAGGACCCATCCAGTTAATATTTAACTATAACCGTGCTGTTGTTCATGAGCACGCCACCAGTTAACTTCCAACTCCAAATTCCTTTGTTCTCTAATCTCACAACAGTCCGCCCCCCCCTTACCGCGTGATTGGTCGGCCCAGATCATGCCCAGTCCACTCGAGAGTTCGAGCCCGACCAATGAAGGTTCAATATCAAAATGGCTCAACCCGCCACAATCCATTAATTCTGAGGCTATGACCTCTTGTCCTAGGCTCTCCCACCAGTGGAATCATCCACTCTATCCAAGCCTTTCACTATTCGGTACCGACCACAGCGCTGTCAGCCACAAACTGTTCATGCAAAACGCTTATTACAGCTCCCGAGAAGGATTCCTGGGCCTGGGTCCACGAGTACTTCTGGCTGAGACATTCCAGTAGAGTGCTAGGGAAGGGGTTTTGAATCCCCTTTGTTTTAACCTTGCTTGCAGTGCAGTGTGCTTACCCCATTTCCTCACTGGTAGCACTTCTACCTCGTGAATCTGGTCCCTTGCTTGGCATCAGCGTTGGATGGCCCTGGAGGTGGGTACTTGAGCTCAATGGGTACATCCGGAGCTCCGGGTGGCATGTCTCTCCGTTCAGTGCGGGACCAGCTCCCGATGGCTCGAGTCGTCGTTGGGAGCTGCCTTAAATCAGACCTATGACCTGGTTTAGTTGGGTGTCAGCCGGGGAGGTCGGGCCTCAGGTCTGGAGATTGGTGGCGGCACTGGACTATCCCGGAGGCAAGTGCCTGCGCTCGGCAGGCGCTTTGCAATGTTGGGCCTATGGGGCAGGCAGCTCCGTTGGTCAGGTCGTCCAGAGACTCGATGTGGACGATATGTCGTAGGTCAGGTTGGTTGTGGTTGGCCCGAGGGGTGAACAAAAGAAGCATTCGAAATGTAGGTATTGATACCTGCGGGTCAGGGACCGGACGGTCGGGTCCAGAGGTCAAGTCATGGGATCGGTAGCACTGAAGGAAGGGGAGTAGAGTTGGCTGGTGGTTCTGGGAGGGAGGAAGGTAGGCCACAGGTCTTGTCATCGTGCTAGGCCTCGCTGGTTGGGTTCTCGTGGTGCCAGGAGTCAGTGCGGTAGGTCTTCTGGTCTCGGGTGTCGGAGAATGGACAGATTTGAAAGGAGATTAAGAAGAGCATAGTTAAAGTAAGAAATGTTTAATCTCAGAGTGGAGATTAAAAAGAGCGGAGTGATTGTAATGCGTGATTGCAGATTCATTTTTGTGACTAGCACACAAAGAGTTGCCTGGGTTGGGTGCCATCTTGGATCACCCAAAGATCATCTGGGTAGCGAGGGTTACTCACCAGAAATAAATGCCCACAAATGAAGGCAAAGGAAGAAAAGCTTATCATAACAGGCATGAAAATCATTCAGTTGTGTGCATCATGGTACAAAGGTAAGGTGTCTGCTGAGGACTGACTGTTCTGCGTTGGACAGTGGAGGGATGCAGAGAACCAGACAGGGATAGGGCTGGGGTCAGACCCAGGCTCTTATTAGGTCAGGTGGGGAGGTACTGTGCAGTCAGGATGGGGGCTCAGAGGTTAAGGGTGTATGGTGGGCAGTGGGGCGGTAGAAATGTGGTTAACATAGGGGGAAGAGCAGCTGAAGGGCAGTCAGTATCAAGGTCCACAGTTTCAAGGCAACAGGAGTAGGACCAGGAGAGTCACTAAGTTGGAGTGAGTGACTCCAGCCTAGAAATGATTGGGGGTGCTGTTTAATCAAGCAGAGTTCCCTAACAGAAGTATTTTATTTGATCACAAATAGGCAGTCATGCCCTGATTCCATTTGTTCCTCTGCTGGTTTAGCGAGAAAGGATGCTGGATTGATGTGGTAGATTGCAGTCAAGATCTGTGTGCAAATGGAATGTTCCCCTGCTACAGGATCAAGCTTTGAAGAGTAATATGCCACCGGTCGATGTTTGTCGCCATGTTTGAGTAAGAACTGCAGTAGAGCAATCAGAGGATTGTGCAGTATAACTGGAACGGTCATTCATAAAGTGGCCTTCCTAATGCTGGTGCCTGTAACAGAGACTTTTTCAGATTTTCAAAGGCTTCTTGAGCTTCCTCAGACAATTGAAACTCGCCCTCCATATCAGTGTATGGCATCACCCTCCATATTTAGTGTTCAGAGCAATGTTGGGTGTCCACTGTCGACAGTAGTTTACCATGCCGAGCCACTGTCTCATTCGCTTTGCCTCCCGTTGTGCAGGGAATTCACAGATTGGTTCAACTCGGCTGTTCTCCAAACTCCGCTCTGTGGCCGATAGTATCACACCAAGAAACTTCACCTTCTGTTGGGCCACTAAGACTTGATTGGGAAACTACATGTCCCAGTGCTGATAGATGATTCAGCAACTGAGTGGTGTCTTCGCGGACCACTTAGGGGTCTAATATCCAAAATTTTGGAGATATCAATGGGTTTCTGCAGAGTGGTAGTAAGGGCAGTTAGGATTGCATCCTCCCATGCCGTGCTCTGGGCAAGCAGGTTAGCTAGTGCATCATGAGTTGGGGATCTTAAGTTAACCAAGAATCTCACATGTTCTACTGTCAATAGTCAATAGTCAGATTTATTCGTCACATGCACAATGAAGTGCAGTGAAATGAACTTGCCAGCAGCGGTGCAATAAAAAAGAACACAATACACAATAAACATTTCACACAAAACATCCACCACAGCATTCATCACTGTGGTGGAAGGCACAAAGTTTAGTCAGTCCTCCATTTTTCCCCGTGGTCGGGACCATAAGTCGCTGCTGCAGACGGCCAGATGTACAGGCAAGGTAAGTCCCGAATCGGTGCTTCCCTACCGGAGACCGCGGCTTGAAGATGACGTAGGCCGCAGGCCGGCGGTCGGAGCTCTTCACCAGGGATTCCCGGCGAGGGATCCCGCTCCGGATGGTAAGTAAGTAAGTCCCCGCCGCGGCTAGCAGCACCGCAGATCGCGGCGTCAAGCTGTTGTAGGCCGCGGGCTGGCGGTCGTAGCTCTTCTCCAGGGATCCCCGACGAGGGATCCCACTCCGGATGGTAAGTCCCCGCCATGCCCGCAGTTAGAAACACCGCAATCCGCGGCTTCTAGATGATGTAGACCGCGGGCCGGTGGTCGGAGCTCTTCTCCGGGGTCCTCAATGAGGGATCCCAGGCTCCGGACGTCACGCCAGCTGGAATCTCTGCAGACCGCGGCTTCAGGCTGTCGTGGGCCAATGATCGGAGCACCCCCCGCGATGGCTCGCCCGCTCCGCGATGAAAAGTTCATGCTGCGCCCGCTGCTGAAGCTCCGGGCCCGTCTCCGGGAAAGGCCGCACCAATTCTTGGTGTTAGGCCGCGAGGGAGGCGACATGGAAAAAGTCGCCTCTCCGTGGAGGAGGTGACCAAAAGCGGTTCCCCCCTTACCCCCCCGCACAAGACACACCGAGAGACATTAAAACACACTTTTGGACATACTAAAAAATTTTTTTAAAGTAGAATTCACTAACACGCTGCCGTCTCACAGCGCCCCCACCGCCCGAAATGGGGTTAAAACTTGTTGCACTAGAGCCCATAAATCTCTTGAATCGACATGATGTACAAGCATGGTAGTTTGGAGGTAATCTATAAATGAGGCAGGTGACTTCTTCCTATCAGGCATCCGGCTCAGTATGGCCATCACCTCATTCGGCTTCCAAAGGGAATAAACACCTATGGTTTAGGTGTTACTGGCGCCAAAATGCATTTGCTGGATTAAAAGCGGGTTAGGCATTTCTCTAACCGGAAATTGGCGGCGAGCGGGTCATCGCTCAACTATCTTGTCTGTCCCTGCCTCAGGCTCAGCTCCAGATTCCTAGGGGGTCAAATCACTCTCAGAATCCTCGATCTCGGTTTTGAGGGGAAGACGATAATTTTCAAAGGACAGGTTCCGTTCTCTCAGTCTACACTTTATCCCTCTTGGTTTAGGGCGTTCCTGAACTCGTGGCATGAGTATACATTTTCTAGTTTTACTCCTCGTACCAACGCAACCGGGCCGTCGGCCAATGTTGAGGTCGTTGGGGTCAGGGAACTCGGAGTTAGTGCTGTTGCAGGGGATGCAGATGGTGCTGCGGGATCAATATCTGCATAAGGTGGGGTGTTGTAGATGGGTCCTAATACGGACACTTTCCGAATCTTCTAAATACTCATTGTCTCTCTCTTCTAAGCCAAAGCTAACCATCGCGCGATCCTTTTTTCTTACCTCTTTCTAACCCATCCGAGGTCTGTTTGGACTCCAGTTCCTTATATTCCTTGTAAGCACAAGCACATTCTCTTTTCAATGTATCCATTGGTTTGATCAATCCTCTTTCTGTAAGCTCTATCCCCAGTTACAGAGCCGTTTCTTACCAATTTGCTAACATTGCGGCTTCTTTCTGTTCCCTCAGCTCTTGATAATGTTGTCTCGAGAGACCAATAAGCTCCTTAGCAGCAATATTTTTTCTATACTTCCAAATTACTTTCTCTATGTATTTCACACCTTCCAGGGTTCCAATCCCTCCCTCGGGCCACAATTCACTCCCTAATTTTTTATTCAATGCTCCAGACAACTGCTTCAATTGTTCTACTTCATCGGGATACGTAGCACATAATATTTGCAACGGACTCTCGGGATCAGTGGTAGTATCTAGGTAATACCCATTTCAGCCATCGATCTACACATAATACAATACAGCAAGTATTTCACACACACGTATCTCCAGACAAACGGGGCCCTCACACAATTCACACACAATTCACAAAGCGTATCAAAGCGTTATTCACACAATGTATTAAAGCAATACCGGATCGGCAAGCAATCACAATACAATAGCAAAATCACACGAGCATAAACAACTATAATAATAAAGCGACATTACCTCCTTAAGGGAGTAAGCAGATGGGGCCCACACACAATTCACACAATGTATTAAAGCAACATTACATCCTTAAGGGAGCAAGCAGTTATAATACAATAGCAAAATCACCTGAACTTAAACTAAAGCATCAAAATCACACGAACTTAAACAAGAGCATATACAACTATAATACAAGAGTAAATCACATAATCCAATAGCAAAGTCACATGAACTTAAACGAAGGCATAGCAACTATAATACAAGAGTAAGTACAAACTTAGGCAAAAGCATTCAATATTAACACTTTAAATTTAGAGCAGAAATTTAGAGCAGAAGAATATTGGAATCGTACAATTTTAGAATATCACGGACGCGTCGTATCAACATTATTACACATTTTACTTCAGTACTAATTTGTAAAGTAAGATGCCAATTTTACCTTGGTACTGACCTTCAGTACTGACCCGTTTAGTACTGACCTCCCCAGTATTGTCCTTTAAGGTAAGTTGCCAATTTTACCCCAATACCGACCTCTCAGTAACCAACTCAATGGTCCCGACCTTCATCAGTAACCAACTCAATGGTCCTGACCTTCAGACAGCTGCTGACCAAATACCAATCCTCTAAGTAATTTTACTGACCTTCAGTAACCCTGTGCTACTGACCTAATGCCAATAACCAGCAACCCTGTGCTACTGACCCAATACCCTACTGCTAGTACTCGCCAGACTAACCTTGATTTTGTCGGGAATTCCACACAAGTCAGCGAATGACCAATTCGCCGCCAGACCATTGGACGGGAAAACCAATGTAGTAAAACTACTTGCATCAGAGGCCCAATTCCTCCTTCCATGATCCGAGACAATTCAGCTCCTCGATAGCAAACTTGTGTTGGAAATCCGTTTAAATCGTGGACGAGCCCCCAAATATTGATTCCGGTTCTTACACCCCTAGTCTGGTTCAGTAAACATATTCACAACCCCAGCCCACGAGTAGCTGGGGAAGCCAATAGCATCACTGGCTCTGGCCTGGTAGCAGGGCCAAGGAACTGGTGAGGTTCAGATCCACGGCACCGACCACATGCAGGCGGTGAGCTTAGGTGCCGGTGGCCCTGTGTCCTCCAGCGGCAATTGTGTCACAAGTTTCATCCTGCTGGCAGTTGGGTGCGGGGCACGATCGGGCTGTGGGGCCTTCATGTGATCGGGAGCGTGGTTGGGTCATGTACAGTTGGTGGGGGGCTTGGTCTGGAGGCAGGCCAGCTTGCAGTCCTTTGTGGAGGTCAGGTAGGTGAAGGAGCATTGATTAAAGAAGTGAATCTTGTGGAGGATGAAGTGGAGTTGAGGTGCATGGCAGGTCTGGGTGTGAATTCCAGAGACCTGGAAATGGAGCTGGAAGCCAAGGTGCACATGATGTCAGATGTAGGTGGTTGCTGAGGACGCAGGTGTCTACAGTAACGAGTCAGAAAAGGTAAGGGGCACTGGGGTGGGAGGCAGAGGAATAAGGGTGGGGGAAGGGGGAGAGTTACCTAAAATTGGAGAATTCAATGTTCATACAGTTGGGGAGGAAGCAACCCAAGTGGAATGCGAGGTGCTGTTCTGTCTTTTTGCATATGGCTTCACACTAGCAATGAAGGAGGCCCAGGATAGAAAGGTCGGTTTGGGAATTTGAAGGCAAGTTAAAAAGGTTAGCAACCAGGAGATCGAGCAGGCCTTGGCAGATCTGCAAGTGTTTTTAAAACAGTCACCTATTCCACGCTTATCTCCCAGATGTAAAGGAGGCGATGATGGTAGCACCAAATGCGGTGGATGAGATTAGTGCAGGTGCATGTGAACCTCTGTCTCACCTGGAATGGCTGCTGGAATCCCTGGATGGAGATAAGGTGGGAGGTGCACACTCAGATGTTGCATTGCGCGGTTGCAAGGGAGGAAGATGGGTACGGATGGAAACATGTGATTGATGGTTGGATTATGTTACAGCTGGTGGAAATGTCAGAGAGTGATGTGTTGGATGCAGAGGCTGTTGGGGTGAGGGATAAGGATCAGGCGAAATCTACACTTGTTCTGGCTGGGAGGAGGGGGAGCAAGAGCAGAATCTCGGGTCACAAAGGAGACGGGGTTAGGCATCCATCCACAACCGCAAGATGGAAATGACATAGAAATATAAAGAACAAAGAATATAGAACAGTTCAGCACAAAAACAGGCCTATTGGCTCACAATGTAGCACCATTGCCCCTGTATTCCTGCATTTACTGCATATATCCATATGGCTATCCAAAAGTCTCTTAGATGCCACAATCGTATCTCCCTCAATCACCACCTCCGGTAGCACATTCGAGATACTTGCCACCGTCTGTGTAAACAAAACTTGCCCTGCAGACCTCTGAAGATTTGCCCCTCTCATTTTAAAGCTATGCCTTCTAATATTTGATATTTCCATCGTGGAAAAAAGGTTCTGACTGTCTACCCTATCTCTGCCTCAAAATTTTATATACTTTTATCAGGTACCCTGCAACCTCTGGCATTCCAGAGAAAACATTCCAAGTTGTCCAACCTCACCCTGTAGCCAATACCCCCTAATCCAGGGATCGTTCTGCTAAATCTCCTCTGCACCCTTTCCAAAGCCGCCACATCCTTCCTGTAATGAGGCAACCAGAATTGCCTGCAATACTCCAAATGCAGCCTGACCAACGTTCTATAAACCTGCATCATGACTTCCTCGCTACTTAATGCCCCGACCTATGAAAGCAAGCATATCATGTCTTCTTTACCACTCCATCTACCTGTGACCCCACTTTCAAGGAACTATGTACCCGCACTCCTAGATCCCTCTGCTCTACAACACACCCCAGAATCCTGCCATTCACTGTGATAGTTCTGCCCTGGTTTGACATATCTCAAGAGTCTTCTTATCGAGTCCACATCACAAGATTAGAAATTATTCAGCCAGAGCTGAACACACTTCTCGGCTTCTGCATACAATTGCGTCTTGCGCTTCTTGCGCATCTCAAGAGTGCTTTATGTTCAAACAGAACAATGAAATGTTTACTTGCAGCAGAATATGTAAATGTAGTACTCCGTAAACAATATAATAGACAAAAAGCTCTGTATACGTTTACATATTTGTTCTGCTGCAAGTAAACATTTTATTGTTTAAGAGAGCATTCGGTAGGTATGTTACAAAACTTACCTTCAGTCGCGCTGTAATTCTGCCACTGGCCGTGTGCGCGATTTTGGCGCCTTTAAGGGGGGGCGGGGTTAAAACGCGGGTTTCTCCTCCCTTGTCCTGGTTAATATTTTGTTGGAGTACAAGCCTTGGCTAACAAATCGTTCCTACCGGCGTTTTGTGAATTTTTATTTTTTATTAAATCGTCAATGTCAGTGCTAGAGTAATTTTAAAAGCAGCTCCTGAAGCGTCAACGCCGATAACGGGGACGGATTTCACACACGGGACAGGTAAACGAAAGTGGTTTCTTTAAATGTATAAAAGTGCTTCTTAAGAAGCCTTTAATTCACATTTTTTCATGCGACACGGTGATTTTATTCCCCGAATTCACGGCAGTATTTTTCATGCCAATATGGGGTTAAATTCACCGCAAATGAACGTTCCAAAAGATCGCGTTCCAGAAATCCTCACTCGCAAGATGAATTAAATCCCCATTAATTTACAGGTATTAAACATTCAATTCCTTCCATTTGGCCTGTAAATTCATGAAAATTAGATTAAAAAATTATGTTATATTGTGAATTATTGTGTGAATGTTATTTGGACACTTAGGCTATTTAAAAATGTTAATCTATTAAGAAATTGATAGATGTTTAGATCTAGTAATTGAATTTTGTAATTAGCTACAATTAAGTAACTAACTAATTATATGCTTTACTTTCATGTCTTCGAAGTAAGATTGTTTCATATTTGTTTCAGAATGCTTCAATCTATAATAACTGAAAATTTCTTTCAGTTATCATAATTTTTAAGAAAGTTATGGGCTTTTAACTGTCCTCGATCACAGCTTTTGTGTTAAGTCAATGGAAAAGCAATAGGGAACTAGATGCTAATTTCTGAGTATGATAATGGCCATAACGTTTTTAATACTGAAGATATGAAAGTGAATTAAGTGTCAAATTAAACTTCTTTTTATGCTTTATCTGATGGGATAAATTGCAGACTTTATTTTTAAAATCTCAAAATTTTGTAACATTGCTACATTTGGACCTACTGAATCTCTGCACTATTCTCAGGAAGTAGAAACATAGAAAATAGGTGCAGGAGGAGGCCATTCGGCCCTTCGAGCCAGCACCGTCATTCATTGTGATCATGGCTGATCGTCCCCTATCAATAACCCGTGCCTGCCTTCTCCCCACATCCCTTGACTCCACTAGCCCCTAGAGCTCAATCTAACTCTCTCTTAAATCCATCCAGTGATTTGGCCTCCACTGCCCTCTGTGGCAGGGAATCGAAAGATTAAACGAGAACTTACCGTTTGAAGTTTGATCTTTATTTTATGAGAAGTTGCAGTGAGGGATTACGTGAAGAAGCCCGCCAGCCCGCATGCGCGTCAACCTTTAAAGCAGCTGTATGAAGCCACAGAATAATTGCTGACCTAAGCTATAGGAAGATTAACGAAGTAGAACTACCGAATGATCTTTATGAGAATAGGGTTGGGAGTGGAGGGCACGTAATCCCTCACTGCAACTTCTCATAAAATAAAGATCAAACTTCAAACGGTAAGTTCTCGTTTAATGTTTCTATTTTATTTCGAAGTCACGTGAGTGACTACGTGAAGATTTCAAAGCTCTGTGATTTCATGCAGTGAACCAGAGTCCATGCAAACATACTGCCTCAGTTGACCAGATATGGCTGAAAAACATAGTGCATTAAACATGACATAGACTTAAACATGTTCATGCTTTTAATGGAAATAATAATAATGGTCCCTTACATCAGGGAAAAAGAATAGATTAATTAACAGAACTTAAAATTTTACTAGCAAACGAACCAGGCCTGGCAATAGGCTTATTATAAAAAGCTTGAAAAGTTCGCTCATTCGACCATCCTGCTGTTGCTAGGATGCGGTCCAGCGGAACTTCCATGAATCTTGCTGCCGACGTTGCTGCAGCCCTGGTAGAGTGAGATTTAAATACATCAGTATCCACTCCTGCGAATGCTAATACATGTCTCAACCATCTAGAAATGGTCTGCACCGATAACCTTTTGTGTGGTTTTCTGTGACTGATGAACACAGCCAGTTCGGTGCCTCGAAGGTCCTTTGTAACCTTAATATATTGTTTAATATACGTGACCACACATAACCTACGATCAGGTGGATATGCCAAAAACTCCAGCTTAAGTCCTAGCACACTTGGTCTACTTTGCTTAACTAACTCATTTATATAAAAGGTTACCCTATTGTTGGACATAACTGCCTTATCCAGCCTTAATTTATGCAATGACTGAACCCGTTGCGCTGAAACGAGCGCCATGAGCATTATCACTTTATAGGTGAGCTGGACCAAAAATAAAGATGCGGCTGGAGCCC
Organism: Malacoraja senta; assembly: GCA_038087875.1. Classification (NCBI taxonomy): domain Eukaryota; kingdom Metazoa; phylum Chordata; class Chondrichthyes; order Rajiformes; family Rajidae; genus Malacoraja; species Malacoraja senta. Next base: position 59,850,779 of record CM075977.1, on the reverse strand, counting down.
AACTGCGAAGCACTGTTAACACAACGTTAATGTCCCATATCTCCATATATCTGGGCCTGGGAGGGTTTTTGTTAAAGATACCCCTCATAAATTTGGATACCAATGGGTGAGAGCCGACTGAATGGTGTCCTGATCCAAGCAGCAAGTATGACGATAAAGCACTTCGAGCAGTGTTAATAGCACTATAACTTAATTTTTTATCAAAATATAATGTTGAAAGGAACTCCAACACATCGGCTATATCTGCCGTACCGTAAGTTATATCTGAATTAACACAAAAAACTTCCCATAGTTTAATGTAAGAAGTGTACTGCTTCTTAGTGCCGTCCCACCAAGCTGCAGTGATTACGTCCACCGTTCGGTCGGATAATCCGAGCCCCAGAAAAGGTCTTCTTAGACTCTGCAAATTAATAGGTTGATTTTGTCATGCAGAGGATGAGATTCCCGAGATACGGGATTAACCAGCAAGCATTTATGTTTACGGACGACCATATATGGTTCTGTTAACATTGGTTGCGAAGGCCAGTCAGGCACTACTATAATACCCGAAGCAGAGTCTTGCTTGATTTTTTGCAAACACTGGCTGATGAGGCAAAATGGAGGGAAGGCATAGAAGAACATTCCTCCCCAGTCTAATGAGAATGCATCTATAGCTTCCGCCCCTGGGTCTGGCTCCCATGCTACATATTTTGGTAATTGGTGATTAAGGCTGGATGCAAACAAATCAATATCAGGTGTTCCATAACGAGCAATAATGTCGTTAAACACTTTGCGATCTAACATCCATTCCGTGTTATCATTAAATTTACGCGATCTAGTATCTGCCACCATGTTAAATCTACCTGGCAAGTAGGTAGCTGAGATCCAAATCCTCCTGTTTATACACCAGCTCCAAATGAGATTAGCTAAACCATCACAGGATACTGATTTGATTCCACCCATATGATTAATATATGCCACTGCTGTAGTGTTATCGATTTGAAGTTGAACATGCAGATCATGCATCTTTCCACAGTAAGCCTTTAAACCATAGAATGCCCCCAGCATTTCCAGGTAATTGATACCATATTGATGGATAAATGATAACTCGTGCATGTCCCATCTGCCGCCGCAACTAGAGATGGTGTTAGTAGCTCCCCATCCCAGTGCACTTGCATCAGTTTGTAGTACAATTAAAGGTTTACTAATCAAAATGTCGCCGGAGCAATGTTGAATATTAGTCGTCCACCATTGTAACTCCACTATAGATTCGGACGATAATTGCATAGGTCTGTCAAAATGACCTAAATGGGATTTAAGATTGGGAGGCTGGACATTACTGGCCCCACACAGATGCGCAAACTTAGGGTTCAACGCAGGCCTGATGGCGTTCTTCTGGAAACAATTTATCTCGAAATGGGCGTTGCACATCAGCGCCCTGGCATCTTGCTGAATATCCGATAATATCTGAATATCCGCCATCTACCGATCTGGCAAAAGCCGTGATGCCTGCAGATATTTCAGAATGCGTTTCTGCTTCATCTCTTGGGCCTTGATGCTACCCCCAATATAACCCCAAATAGAATTGTTGACCAAGGGCACTTTCAGAGTTGCACAATTCTCTGGAGTGGGGTATTTCGCAGCTGTTTCTGCAGCTAATCTTTTTCTGCAGCTAATCTAGATCCTGCTGTATCTTCTGTCAGGACTTCTCACTGTCTGCAATTCCTCCAATTTTGATGTAAACAGTAAACTTATCAACTCATCTACATTTGCCTCGAGGCCATTTATATATATCACAAACAGCAGAAGTCCCAGCAGAGATCCCTGCAGATTTCCACTAGTCACAGACATCCAGCCAGAATATCTTCCTTCCACCACAACCCTCTGTCTTTATGAATAAGCTATACCAGCAGGTCACCGGAATCCCATACATTTTAATCTTCTGGATCAGTTTACCATGAGAGACCTTGTCAATAGCCTTACTAAAATCCATGTATATAACATCCTCTTCATCAATCTCCTTTGTCACCTCAAAAATCACAATCGTTAATGAGTCACAACCTGTCACGTACAAAGCTGTGCTGGCCATCCCCACATGAGCCCATTCTCTTCCAAATGGGAGTAAATCCTACCTCAAGATATTCTCTCCAATAGTTTCCCTACCACTGACGCAAGGCTTGCCATCTATAATTCCCTGAAATCTCGACTTCCCTTAAACAAAGGAACAACATTGATCACTCTCCAGACCTCTGGGACCTCGTCTGTGGCTCGAGAAGAAACAAAAATCCTCAAGACCCTCATAATCTCTCTTGCCTCCCTCAATAACCTGGGGTAGATCCTATCAGTCCCTGGGGACTTATTCACCATCTCCTTCTCAATCTGAAACTGCCCTAACATATTTGTATTCTCCACACTGATCTCGCTATCCTCCAAGTCCTTGGTGAGTACAGATGCAAAACACTAATCTACTACCTCACCTGCATCCTCCGACTCCAAGCATAGATTCTCTCCTTTATCGATATCATTGTATCATCTGCAAATTTGACCACAAAACCATCAATTTCATCATCCAGATCATTAACATAACATGGAAAGTAGCGGACCCAACACCATTCCCTGTGGAATTGCCTCATGTCTTGGTGCAATTCGCCAAGACCCTGGTTCAGCAGGGTTCAGAGAGTGTCTATCACATGTGGGTGTTTCCATAAACAAGGGTACCAACCTGTGACATGGGTGGCCAAATTTGAAAGTTATGAAATCATAATGAAATATTTGTTTTTTAGAAGCTTAATATGTATATTTCATAAGGAATTTTCATTCTTATCACTTCTTGAGTACCCTGGGCAATGTGGACAACCATGGTTTATTGGTTCTTGGTCCTCCAAAATATTCCAAATGGAATTTAAACTGGAGGTGGCAGGGGGTGGACAAACAAAAAAGGATCCTTGGAGAAGAAGAGCTACCTTAAATTTAGTTGCATATGGTTGAGTAACTATGGTAGGGTGAAGTCTATTCCATGCTTTAATTGTGCGGGGGAAGAATGAATTGCTGTACACATCTGTCATGGTAGCTGGTATCTCAAATTGGATTGAATGCCCTCGTCTGCTAATAGGTTTGGGTTTGGTGTAGGTTTGGTAATCTATGTCGAGCTGACCATTTAACATCTTGTAAAAACAGGTAAAATGGTGAGCGTTACATCTGCCTTGGAGAGGGTTCCACCCCAGTGAATTCAGAAGTTTGGTAACACTCGCGTCTCATAGGTATTTGTAACAAATCGAGCTGCCTGTCTTTGGACATGTTTGATGGAAGAAATGTTTCTATTTGTGTATGGATCTCATGCTGCAACTGCGTAGTCTAAATGTGGTCTAACAAGGGTGAAGTATAACTTCTCCTTGATAGAAGTTGAACAATGATGAAAGTTGCGTCTCCGAAAATTTAGGACACCTGTTGCTTTCACCGTTGCATGATGAGTCTGACCATTCCTTTTTTTTTGTATAATATTTTTTATTAGCAGCATATACATATCGTAATCAAAACACATTTTGTTTATCAATTACATGTTGTTAGTAGCTGGAGTCCCAGCTATTAAAATAGCTGGGGTCCTCGTTTATCAATTGCATATTAACACTGCTTCTAATTGTTTATTTTTGTTTATAGATAGAAAGAAAGGGAAAAAAAAGATGTAAAAATAGAATAAATTACCAATAATGCAGCTTAGGAGATAGGTCCGTAGATTATAAAACGTAACTATTCATCTAATCTTAGATTCAAGTTTCAGTCAGGCTTCCGTGCTGGACCAATTTACCCTTTCAGAAAATCTATAAATGGAGACCATATTCTAGCAAATGATTCTGGTTTGTCAATTAAGACAAGTCAAATTTTTTCCAAATGTAAGGTCTCCGACATCTCCATAATCCACATTTTAATTGTGGGGGTTGTTGGGTTTTTCCAAAATTTTAATATTAATGTTTTCCCAATTATTACACTATAATCAAGGAAGTTTATTTGGCTTGTTGTAAGTTTTAGGCTTTGTTCTGATATTCCTAATATTATTAGTTTTGGGTCGGGATCCAATTGGGCATTAACAACTTCAGAAATAATTTTAAAAATATCCGTCCAGAAATTTTTAATTTTTATACAATTTACAAAAGTATGAGTTAAATTAGCCTCTGAATATTGACATTTGTCACAGATAGGGGAGATATTTGGAAAAATTCTATTTAATTTTGTTTTAGAGTAATGCAGTCTTTGTAGTACTTTAAATTGTATTAAAGAATGTCTGGCATTTAACGAGCATTGATGTATATGTTGTAGACTTTCATCCCAAATATCTTTCATTATAGGTTGAGCTAATTCATTTTCCCATGCTTGTCTATATAATTCCGTCGACGGGAGCTCACTATCTAAAAGAGTATTATAAATGTGAGATATTAATTTATCTGCATTAGGATGTTTATTCAAACATTCATCAAGAGTCTCTGGCTCTCTAGTTCTGTATTCTTGTGTATGTGATTTAACATAATCTCTAAATTGTAAATTATTTGAATGTAGTCCATAATTCTGTTGTAACTCCTGAAATGAAAGAAAAATACCTTTTCTATAAAGATGTCCCACCTTTTTAATTCCATAATTTTTCCATTGTATAAAACCTTTATCCAACACAGAGGGGTTAAATGAAGGATTATTTACAATGGGGAGAAAATTATCCAATTTTAAAGTCTTTTTTAATTGTTTCCAAATTCGTATACCACTATATATTATAGAATTTTCATTATAGGTTTTTTTATTCAGTTTTGTGGGAGCTAACAGAATCGAGCCAATTTCAAAAGGCAAACAATCTTCCTTTTCCATCTTTAACCAGTCTGGTTGCTGATTTGGTAAAACTAATCCTCCATTCGTCTTGGAATTACATAAATGATTTTAACTTATTCTATGGTTCTTATAATCCCAAATAAAACTTGTGACAATAGAATCAACTTTAAAAAAAATAAAAATTGGGAGATATATTGGGATTGATTGAAAAAGGTACAGTAATTGCGGAAGAAAAATGATTTTTATGGCATTCATTCTACCGAGCATTGAGATGGGAAGTGTTTTCCAATACTGAATATTATTATGCAGTTTATTAAGTAAGGGCGGAAAATTTAATTTAAATAAAGAAGTATATTTCTTTGTCACATAAATTCCTAGATATTTTCATTGACTATTTTAAAAGGGGATTGTCGCAATGTATATAAGTTCCGTTATTGGCATAATTTCACTTTTATTCCAATTAATTCTATATCCCGAAAATGAGCCAAATTGAGTTATAAGATTTAACAAGTTTGGAATGCTGGTTTCTGGATTTGTAATGTATAGTAATACATCATCTGCATATAAAGAAATTTTATTAACTGTATCTTTAGTATTATACCCATATATTTCTGGGTGGACTCTAACACTTTCTGCCAGTGGTTCAATAGCAAGGGCGAATAATAACGGAGATAACGGGCATACTTGTCTACCACCTCTAGATAAATTAAATTTAGGTGATAACATTTGGTTTGTCAATATTCTAGCTGTTGGATTAGTATATAAAAGCTTAACCCATGTGCAAAACTTCTCGCCCAGTTGGAATTTTTCCATCACCGAAAATAAATAGGGCCATTCCACCTGATCAAATGCTTTTTCAGCATCTAACGAGATAACTGCTAAATCTACATTAGCTATTCTATTTGAATATATAATGTTAAATAGTCGTCTCAAATTATAAAATGAATAACGTTTTGGAATAAAACCTGTTTGATCGGGGTGTATTAATTTATGAATCATTAAACTTAATCTATGGGCTAAAATTTTAGTTAATATTTTCTGATCAGTGTTTAAAAGAGTAATTGCTCTATATGAACCTGGGTCCTCAAGGTCGTTATCCGTTTTTGGTATGTGTTATTGTTGATTCGTTTAGAGTTTCTGGCAGTTTCTGTTGAGTAAAGGCGTAATTATATAATGTCCGTAGTCGTGGAGAAATCAGGTCATAAATTTTTTAATAAAATTCAGTGTTTAAGCCATCAGGGTCTGCGGCCTTTCCGTTTCTTAAAGATCTAATAGACTCTTCAATATCTTTTACTGATATTTCAACACCTAATAATTCCCTCTCTTTCAGATCTAAACTTGTAAGATTACATTTCTGTAAAAATGATTCCATGCTCTGTCGTTTTGGTTGAATAAAGTGTTTGATAATATTGTTAAAATCTGTCATTGGGCAATGTTAGTATTTCTCCCATATCTGATCTAATTTTATAAATTGTTTTTTCCCCTTCCTGTTTTCAGAGTTGACGAGCTAAAAATTTTTGTGGTTTATCACCGAATTCAAAGTGTAGTTGTTTAGTATGTTGATAACGTTTTATGATTTGATCTGAATATATTTGGTTTAACTTATATTTAAGTGCAGCAATTTTATTGTGTTTTATCATGGAGGGCGCGGCCGCATTCTCTATATCTAATTGCCCTATTTCCATTTCCAATACCTGTTGTTTAGCACGATTCTCTTTATTATGAATGGCTTGTGAGGAGATTAACGCTCCTCGTACAAATGCTTTGAATGTTTCCCAGAGAAGGGAGGCAGATATTTCAGGGCGGTCATTGGACTCAAAAAACATATTTAACTGTGTAATAAGATATTCGTGACATGCTTTATCATTTAAAATTTGAGGGTTAAGTCTCCATTGTGTCTGCTTCTCGGTCATTCCATTTAGTTTAATCATGAATGTTAAAGGTGCATGATCCGAAATTATAATATTATGATATTTCGAATTATAAGCAAATGGGATAAGTTTAGAGTCTACTAAGAAGTAGTCTATTCTTGAATAGGTTTTATGTACCGGTGAGTAGAATGAATATTCTCGTCCGGATGGGTTTTCGATTCTCCAGACATCTATGATATTAGTAGTATTAATGTATGAATTTAGTAATTCACTTGTCTTGGATTTTAATTTCCTTTGTCTTGATGATCTAACTAGATAAGAATCTAATGTACAATTTAAATCTCCACCAATTATTAAATTTTGTTGTGTAAGTTCGGGGATAGTAATATGTGTTTTCTTGAAAAACAAAGGATTGTCAAAATTTGGTCCATAAACGTTAAGAAGAATCACTTTAAAAAATATATAATTCACCCACTAATATAATATATCTACCATCGATATCCACGATAGTTGATATATGTTTAAAAGGTATACCTTTACGGATTAGAATTGCAACCCCTCTGGACTTATGAGAGAATGAGGAGTGATACGTTTTGGCAATCCATTTTGCTTTCAATCTATGTTGTGCTTCATTTTTAAGGTGAGTTTCTTGAAGAAATATTATATCTGCTTTGAGTGATTTTAAATGAGCTAATACTTTACCTCTCTTGATTGGTTCATTAATTCCCTTAACGTTCCAACTACAAAATGTAATTCCTTCACCCCCAATTTTCATATTAACATCTTAACATAGAAAATAGGTGCAGGAGGAGGGCATTCGGCCCTTCGAGCCAGCACCGCCATGGCTGATCTTGCATCTTATGGGTAGGGTAGTCTATAAAAGAGCAGATGGTTCAACACACTAAACCCGACATTCCACCCGAACACAAGATAGATGAATTTTAGATCTAATAAGTCTTCTTCCCGGACATATCTCCTTAAATAAAATGTATAATTCAATTCAATATTAAAGTTATAATTAAGTAAAAAATACAGAAAGTAAAAAAATAAATGATTAGTAAAGTGCAAAGAAAAGAAAAAAAACTACATCTACAATCAGTGTAGTTAGTGAAAGCCACACTAGCGTGGCTAACCATCTAAAGTTTTCCGTAGCCTTAAAAAAAAATATTACCAGCTCCATGCTTTAGTAAAAAAGAAAATTTCAATAAAAACAATTTATGGGGGAGGTGAAAAAAACAGTTTTAGGTCCAAAGGATTTGTAATCCAGTAATGAAAAATTATTATTCTCCTGAAAAAATATGAATCAAATATTAGTCAAATGTAAAAAAAAACTAAAGTACCTAAATTAAACCTTATTTACAGTTCATATTTTTAACTAATTCTAAGTAAATCCAATTAATGATAATTAGTAATAATTAGTGGTAATTAGTACTAAAATATAAAGGTTGTATGTCAATAGCAAGAAAACTTGCTTAACTATCATTATCAGCTTTCTTTAGTCCTTAAGTATAACAATTTAAAGTTCCGTTTGTTCTCTGCAAGATGATGACATCATATGAATATTGTTCAATCATCAATCGGATTCTCAATGCCCTGGGCGAACTCCAATGCTTCCTTGTAATCGGTGAAGATATGTTCCTTCTTCTTGTAGGTGACTCTCAGTATTGCAGGATACATCAGTCCATATCTCAGGTTTTCTATCTTCTTAAGGATCCCTCTTGTCTCAGTAAAAAGCACTCTCCTCCTGGCGACCTCTACAGGATAATCTCTAAATATACTAATCTTGTCTCCTTCAAATAGGAGATTTCTGGTGCCAGCGATTCTTTTCATAATATCATCCAAAACATGGTCATATTGCACCTTCACTATCAGTTGTCTTGGGGGGGTGCTCGCACTCGGGCGACGTCTCGGTGTTCTGTGTGCACGACCTAGTAGAGGCTTTTGATGTAAATTTAAGACTTTTTAAAATAAGTCTGCAGCATAATCACGGAGATCTTTATTTCCCTCTTTGCCTTCTTGAACACCAACAATTCTTAAATTCTGGCGTCTCTGATGTCCCTCCAAGTCAATACATTTTTCAGTTATTTTATGCAATAAATCTGCTAAACGCTTGTTCTTGGCGAGAAGTCTTTTTGTAGTTTCAGCACTTGTTCCGGCAATTGACTCTAATTCAGTTATGGCTACAGTTTGTTGATTTACTGTATCGATGATGGGATCCAACCTAGAGTTAAAGTTGAATTCCATCAAGTTAATTTTCTCATTTACCTCTTCGATTTGTTGATTAAGATTTTCAGACTTTTCTTCCTTCCAGGTAGCCAGTTCTTCACGGACAGAAGCAGTGATTTCTTCTTTAAAATTTCTTCTTTAATTTCTTCTTTAAAATTTTTCAGTTCTTCTTTAAAGTTCATTTCTTCTTTAAAGTTTTTCAGTTCTTCTCTTATACTTGCAGTTTCTTTTAAGATAAAAATACGGAGTTCCTCCATTTCAGTTTTTTTAGACTTTGTCTTCTGGACCTTTGAAACATCCTCCTGGGACGATGTTAAAATTGAGCCCGAGGCTCCAGCCGGGCCTACTTCTTCCACCGGTGGTTTAGTCTTACCGGGTCTCTTTGTCTGTCCCTTTGGGACTTGCAACGACATTGAATCACCGGAGTCGCGGTCTGATGACGTCACTCACTCAATACAAGCTGCTGGTGCGTTCTCTGCAGGTCAGTCCCGTTTTTTTCCTCCCGTTTTTAGTCGGGTTTTAGCATGGAGCTAGCTGGCGCGTGCCTCTACTCCACCATAGCGCCACCGGAAGTCGAGTCTGACCATTCCAACGTAGATCGTTCTGTAATTTGATGCCAAGATACTTGGTCTGTTTGGATTCTTCAAGGGTGGCACCAAGGATATTGTATGATGTTTCGCCTTGTTTCCTCTTCCTGGTGACACGCATGTTTTCACATTTGGAAGGATTGAACTGCATGCCCCATTGTTGTGACCACTCAACCATAGTATCAAGATCTTTTTGGAGAGCATCTTTATCATCAGCTGACCTAATTAGAAGCTACAGCAAACAATCATCAGCGAATAGTCTAGTTGTGCTTGTGACTTTTTCCATGGATATCATTAATGTAAAGCAAAAACACATGTGGGCCCAGTACTGTGCCCTGAGGTGTACCAATTAACACTCGACCCCATCAGAGCTTTTTTCCATTCACACATGCGCTGAAGATGTTTTGTCAGAAAACTGTAAATACATTGTTTTCTGTTGGAACGAACACCACAGAAGTCAAGCTTCCGAAGCAGTCTCTGGTGTGGGATGACATCAAATGCTTTAGAAAAGAATAGTACTACTAAATCCGTGATGACATTGCTATCAAGGTTCTTGGCCAGGTCATTTGTCGTCAGGATAAGCTGAGATTCGCATGCATGTTGGTTGTCAGCAAGAATGTTATGTTTGCTAAGGTGTCTCATCAGATTACTATCAATTAAATGCTCCAGCAGTTTGCAGCAAGTGCTTGTTAATGAAACAGGACGATAATTCACCTGGATGGTGGTTGAACCCTTCTTAAAGAGAGGAGTGATGTTAGCCTTCCTCCAAACCAGCAGAACATCACCTGAGTCAAGCGACTGTTGGAAAATGAACTGCAAAAGAGGAGCCAGTTCTTCGGCCGCGATCATGTGGGGCGTAGGTCCCGAATTGAAAGCGAGGAGCCAGGTGTTTCGGGAGGTACCTTTCATTATGTCCTTGGTATCAGAGAAGTCCGCAAGAGGAAGATGGCACCCAAACCCTTGCCTTTTATCCCTCTAGCTAAGGGCCGCCTCGGACTCAACCATTCCCGTGCCGGGGGGTTTGATAGTTGGGATGGCCCGACCCTTGGGAGCCGCCACAGGACCCCCCCCAGAACCGGAGGCACGAAACGCACCGGCGGGCGCACAACCCGGCCGGACCGCGTGCGGAAGTCAGCCGACCGAGGGGCTGGCGGACTCACAGGTAGAGGGACAGGTCGAGGGACCGGCGGGAGGACAGGTGGAGTGACAGGTGGAGGGAGCCGTGAAGGGGGCGCCCTCGAGGCTGAGGTTGGGCAACCAGCACCGGCTGGTCAATGTCCAGATGTGCCGGCTTCAACCGGTCAATCGACATGGACTCCGGCCGGCCCCCCATGTCCAACACAAGGGTCATCTGCCCGTGTTCCAGCACCCAGAACGGGCCCTCGTACGGCCTCTGGAGTGGCGTCTGGTGGGCATCACGGCGCAGGAAAATGTAGGGGCAGTCCCAGAGGGCTGATGGCACGTGCGGGCGAAATGTCCCATGGCGGGACGTCGGGACGGGAGCGAGCCTGCCAACTCGCTCACGAAGGCGCTTTAGGGTGGATGAGGGCGTTCCCTGCTGCCCCGGCGCCGACGGCACGAACTCCCCGGGCACCGTGAGTGGTGACCCGTAAACGAGCTCTGCTGATGATGAGGCCAAGTCCTCTTTAGGAGCAGTCCGGATGCCCAGCAAGACCCACGGTAACTCGTCCATCCAGTCCGGGCCGGAGAGTCGCGACTTCAGCGCTGCCTTGAGGTGCCGGTGGAACCTCTCCACCAGTCCATTAGCTTGCGGGTGATAGGCCGTGGTGTGGTGCAGCCGCACACCCAGCAAGTGAGCCATGGCCGACCACAGCTCGGAGGTGAACTGTGGCCCCCAGTCCGAGAAGATGTGCGCCGGCACCCCAAAGCGAGCAATCCAGTGTGCGGACAACGCATGAGCTCACGTAGCCGTTGACGTGTCGGCCAAGGGTATGGCCTCCGACCACCGCGTGAAGCGGTCCACCATCATGAGGAGGTGGGTAATGCCCCGGGATGGCGGGAGAGGTCCATGTGGAGATGGTCGAATCGCCGGTGAGGTAGGCCGAACTCCTGGAGGGGCGCCCAGACATGGCGCTGGATCTTCGTTGTCTGGCATAGAATGCAGGTGCGAGCCCAGTGGCCAACCTGCTTGCGCAGACCATGCCACATGAACCGAGCGGCCACTAGTGCCGTCGTCGACCGGATTGATGGGTGAGCCAGCCCATGGATAACGTCGAATACCCTCCGGCGCCAGGCGGCAGGGACGATGGGTGCGGCTGACCGGACAACAAATCGCACAGGATCGTCACCCCTCCAGGACCGAGAGGGACATCCTCAAGGTGAAGGCCGGAGATGGCAGTCCGATAGGCGGGCATCTCACCGTCCGTGAGCTGCGCCTCCGCCAGGGCAGAATAGTCAATTCCGGGCGCCACCACGAACACGCCGTCGATGGCGGGGCGGGACAATACGTCGGCCACCCGGTTCTCTTTCCCCTCAACGTAGCGGATGGAGGTGGTGTATTCGGAAATGTGCGCTAATTGCCGCTGCTGTCGTGCGGACCAGGGGTCAGAAACCTTCGCCAGGGCGAAAGTGAGCGGCTTGTGGTCTGTGTAGGCGGTGAACGGGTGGCCCTCCAGGAAGTAGCGGGAGATGGCGCACTGCCAGGTACAGAGCCAGGAGCTCGCGATCGAACGCGCTGTACTTGGTCTGAGCGCTGTTGAGGTGCCGGCTGAAGAAGGCCAGGGGCCGCCAAACCTCCGTCCTTCAGTTCCAGCACGGCACCAACCGCTGACTCCGAGGCGTCCACCGTAAGAGCAGTCAGGGCATCTTCCCGCGGGTGCACCAGCAGTACGGCCCAAGCAAGGGCCTCCTTCACGCCGCCAAATGCTGCCACCACCTCGTTGGTCCACTCGACGTCCTTACGCCCACCCGACAGAAGTTGATACAGCGGCCGCATGACGTGGGCCGCAGATGGCACAAAACGATGATAAAATGCCACCATCCCGACAAACTCCTGCAGGCTGCGCAACGTGTATGGACGGGGAAACCGACGGATGATGTCGACCCTGTCCGGCAAGGGAACCGCGCCTTGCGAAGTCACGCGGTGGCCGAGGAAGTCGATTTCGGTTACCCCAAAACGGCACTTGGCGAGGTTGACAGCCAAGCCATGCTCGCTGAGCCGCTGACAGAGCTGCCGGAGTTGGGCGCAGTGCTCCTGCTGCGAGCGGCTGGCCACCAGGATGTCGTCGAGGTAGACGAAAAGAAACTCAAGGCCGCGACACACCCCGTCCATCAACCGTTGGAATGCCTGCACAGTGTTCTTAAGGCCGAACGGCATCCGCACAAATTCATACAGCCCGAACGGCGTGACGATTGCCGTCTTGGGTACATCTTGGGTGGACCGGGATCTGGTTATAACCCCGTACCAGATCCACTTTGGAGAATATAGTAGCCCCGGCGAAATGGGCGGTGAAGTCCTGGATCTGGGGTACAGGGTATCGGTCTGCGGTTGTTGCAGCATTTAGCCGCCGATAATCCCCGCAAGGTCGCCAGCCCCCGCTTGCCTTAGGGACCATGTGGATTGGGGCCGCCCATGGGCTGCTCGTAGGGCGGACGATCCCCAAGGACTCCATCGTGCGGAATTCCTGCCGTGCCAGACGTAGTTTATCCGGCAGCAGTCGGCATGCTCGTGCGTGGAGAGGTGGGCCGGTAGTTGGTATGAAATGAACCACCCCGTGACTGGTGGACGTCAGGCGTCAGCGCTTGGTCCACGGCGCGACCATCTCGTTTAGGAGGCTTGATGGTCGTCAGTCGCCTAGGGCCTCCATTTGAAGGAGCCTGGCAGCACGCTCCATCCTGCTGAGCCCATAAATCTGGAGCAGGAGCTCCTTAAGGCCGAGGTATTTCTCGGTGGCCGGGGGGGCTGCGAGGAAGTCTGTGACCTCTCCGGCCGTGTCCTGGTCGAGGGCCCCAACCAGGTAATAGAAACGGGTGTCATCAACTGTAATGCCCCGCAGGTTGAATTGGGCCTCCGCCTGCTGAAACCAGATGTGCGGCCGGGCGGTCCAGAAGGTTGGTAACTTCACCGAGATCGCGTCCAGAGACAGGGCCGGGTCGGCATTTGAGGTGGAAGGTTGGGCGGTTGTCTCCATCATGACGATAATGGAGCGTCAGGGGTCACCAATGTGGGGCGTAGGGCCCGAATTGAAAGCGAGGAGCCAGGTGTTTCGGGAGGTACCTTTTATTATGTCCTTGGTATCAGAGAAGTCCGCAAGAGATAGATGGCACCCAAACCCTTGCCTTTTATCCCTCTTGCTAAGGGCCGCCTCTGGACTCAACCATTCCCGTGCCGAGGGGTTTGATAGTTGGGATGGCCCGACCCTTGGGAGCCGCCACAAGGGCTTGATTCTGTATCTGGTCTGGTCCAATAGCTTTTGTTGTATTGATGTTGAGCAATAACTTCTCATGTAAGTGGGGACACCAAAGTGAATTACTGTTGATAGGATAACTTTTATTTTCACAATGCTACAAGATGTCAATCAAAAAAGTCAACATCTAAAATAACCTGCTTTAGACTTATGTGGATATTACAGTCCTTGTACGAGTCATTTTGTGGTCATAATCTGCAAACATGACTGGTAGCAATCTGGGTCAGAACACAGTCGAAGAGCAAGAAAGCAGCAGGAATCAGAGATGGTGAAGCAGTGAGAGATCTCCTGTGGAGGAGAACTTTTTCAAAGTAGGCATACTTTTGACGAGATTTTGCAGTGGATCAGTAACATTAAGACACAAGGTACTGCCGTTTGCTGGAATCTTGACAAAAGCACAAAGTGCTGGAGTAATTCAGTAGGTCAGGCAGCATCTCTGGGGGAAATTATAGACCATTTTGGGTTAGAATATTCTTCATACATTATAGTAGTGGGGAGAAAGTGTGAAAAGTGGTGGGGGTGGGACAAAGCCTGACAAGTGATAGGTCTTCTTTCATGTCCATGTTCCATGTTTCAAATGCTGACATTGCTATCATTGTCCGTCCTGAAAACTACCGATGTTAGACTAACTCATCTGTAATTCCCCATTTTCTCTCTCCCTCCCTTTTTTTTAAAGTGGGGTTACATTAGCTACCCTCCAATCCTCAGGAACTACTCCAGAATCTAAGGAGTTTTGAAAAATTATCACTAATGCATCCACAATTTCTGGGGCTACTTCCTTAAGTACTCTGGGATGCAGCCTATCTGGCCCTGGGGATTTATCGGCCTTTAATCCATTCAATTTACCTAACACCACTTCCCGGCTAACCTGGATTTCACTCAGTTCCTCCATCTCATTTGGCCCCCTGCTATTTCCAGCAGATTATTTATGTCTTCCTTAGTGAAGACAGAACCAAAGTAGTTATTCAATTGGTCTGCCATGTCCTTGTTCCCCATGATCAATTCACCTGTTTCTGACTGCAAGGGACCTACATTAGTTTTAACTAATCTCTTTCTCTTCACATATCTATAAAAACGTTTGCAGTCAGTTTTTATGTTCCCTGCCAGTTTTCTTTCATAATCTATTTTCCCTTTCCTAATTAAGCCCTTTGTCCTCCTCTGCTGGACTCTGAATTTCTCCCAGTCCTCTGGTAGGCTGCTTTTTCTGGCTAATTTGTACGCTTCATCTTTTGTTTTGATAGTATCCCTGATTTCCCTTGTTATCCACGGATGCACTACCTTCCCTGATTTATTCTTTTGCCAAACTGGGATGAACAATTGTTGTAGTTCATCCATGCAGTCTTTAAATGCCTTCCATTGCATATCCACCGTTAACCCTTTAAGAATCAATTGCCAGTCAATCTTGGCCAATTCACGTCTCATACCCTCAAAGTTACCTTTCTTCAAGTTCAGAACCCTTGTTTCTGAACTAACAATGTCACTCTCCATCCTAATGAAGAACTCAACCATATTATGGTCACTCTTGCCCAAGGGGCCACGCACAACAAGACTGCTAACTAACCCTTCCTCATTACTCAATACCCAGTCTAGAATAGCCTGCTCTCTCGTTGGTTCCTCTACATGTTGGTTTAGAAAACTATCCCACATACATTCCAAGAAATCCTCTTCCTCAGCAACCCTGCCAATTTGATTCACCCAATCTATATGTAGATTGAAGTCACCCATTATAACTGTTTTACCTTTGTTGCACGCATTTCTAATTTCCTGTTTGATGCCATCCCCATCTCCACTACTACTGTTAGGTGGCCTGTACACAACACCCACTAGCGTTTTCTGCCCCTTAGTGTTTCGTAGCTCTACCCATATCGATTCCACATCCTCCAAGCTAATGTCCTTCCTTTCCATTGCGTTAATCTCCTCTCTAACCAGCAACGCTACCCCACCTCCTTTTCCTTTCTGCCTATCCGTCCTGAATATTGAATATCCCTGGATGTTCAGCTCCCAGCCTTGGTCACCCTGGAGCCATGTCTCCGTGATCCCAACTATAACATAATCATTAATAGCTATCTGCACATTCAACTCATCCACCTTATTATGAATGCTCCTTGCGTTGAGACACAAAGCCTTCAGGCTTGTTTTTGCAACGCTCTTACCCCTTATACAATTATGTTGAAAAGTGGCCCTTTTTGATTTTTGCCCTGGATTTGTCTGCCTGCCACTTTTACTTTTCACCTTGCTACCTATTGCTTCTACCCTCATTTTACACCCCTCTGTCTCTCTGCTCACACATTTAAGAAACCCACCACCTCTTATTCTGTTTATTATTTTTTTTTTTTACCCTACATGTTGGGTCTGAGTGCTTCCCTTCTCTGCCTCCTGCCTCACACACTGTCTACTAGCTTACTCTATTTGAGTCCCTCCCCCCAATCGTTCTAGTTTAAAGTCTCCGCAGTAGCCTTTGCAAATCTCCCTGCCAGGATATTGGTCCCCCTCAGGTTCAAGTGCAACCCGTCCTTTTTGTACAGGTCACACCTTCCACAAAAGAGGTCCCAATGATCCAGAAACTTGAATCCCTGCCCTCTGCACCAGTCCTTCAGCCACGCATTTATCCTCCACCTCGCTCCATTCCTACTCTCACTGTCGCGTGGCACAGGCAGTAATCCCGAGATTGTTACCTTTGCGGTCCTTCTCCTTAACTCTCCTCCTAACTCCCTAAATTCTCCTTTCAGGACCTCTTCTCTTTTTCTACCTATGTCATTGGTACCTATATGTACCACGACCTCGGGCTCCTCTCCCTCCCTTTTCAGGATATCTTGGACACGTTCAGACACATCCCAGACCCTGGCACCAGGGAGGCAAACTACCATCCGGGTCTCCTGATTGCGTCCACAGAATCGCCTATCTGACCCCCTAACTATAGAGTCCCCTATTACTACTGCCCTCCTCTTCTTTTCCTTACCCTTCTGAGCAACAGGGCCGGTCTCTGTACTGGAGGCCCGGCCGCTGTTGCTACCCCCAGGTAGGCTGTCCCCCCCCAACAGTACTCAAACAGGAGTACTTATTGTCAAGGTGTACAGCCACCGGGGTACTCTCTAGTCCCTGCCTCTGCCCCTTGCCCCTCCTAACCGTGACCCACTTGCCTGCCTCCTGTGGTCTTGGAGTGACCACTTCTCTGTAACTCCTCTCTATGACTTCCTCGCTCTCCCTGACCAGACGGAGATCATCGAGCTGCTGCTCCAGGTTCCTAATACGGTCCCTTAGGAGCCCCATCTCAATGCACCTGGCGCGGATGTGGACATCTGGAAGGCTGTCAGATTCCTTAACCTCCCACATCTGACATCCAGAACAGTAAACTGCCCTGGCCCTCATACTCCCCCCTTACCTTGGATACAATACAAAGTACAATACAATACAATACAAACTGCTGGAAGAAATCAGCAGGTATCTGACTTCCAATCAGCTGCTCCCTCTTGTCCGCTTCCACCAATCAGCGGCTTCCTCAAGCCCACTTGTTTTGAAATGCGAATGGAATGTTGGAACGTTACAGATTTGGGCTCCTCCCTCTGCAACTGCTCCAACGGCTCCTGGGCCTCTGTGAAGCAAAGCCCCGCGATCAGGTTTTAAACTCACTGCTCGGACGTTGCTCCTCCCTCTGCAACCGCTCCAACGGCTCCTGGGCCTCTATAAAAAACAAGCCCCGCGCTCGGGTTTTAACCCTACCGCTCGGACGTTGCTCCTCCCTCTGCAACTGCTCCAAAGGCTCCTGGGCCTCTGTAAAAAACAAGCCCCGCGCTCAGATTTTAACCCTACCGCTTGGACGTTGCTCCTCCCTCTGCGACCGCTCCAACGGCTCCTGGGCCTCTGTAAAAAACAAGCCCCGCGCTCGGGTTTTAACCCTACCGCTCGGATGTTGCTCCTCCCTCTGCGACCGCTCCAACGGCTCCTGCGCCCCCAGGAGCCATAAAGGATAGGATGGTGGGAGAAAGGGAGTGCACTGGAAGGGCGATGAGGGGAGAAAGGGAGATGTGTTACTTGAAATTGGAGAATTCAATGTTCATACTGTTACCCAAGTGGAGTAAGGGGTGCTGTTCATTATATTTGCTTGTGGCATCACTCTGGCAATCTTCTTGCGTATGGCGTGCACAGCCTAAAGTTGTGAATCAGGGCGGAGTGAGGGCGGAGCTACGGGATATAGAGGAGACCCTGGTGAGAGCCTCATCTATAGTCGAAGAGGGGTACCCCCCGTTCCCTAATGAATGAGGACATCTCCGATGCCCTGGTTTGGAACACCTCATCCTGCATGCAGATGCAGCGGAGATGGAGGAATTGTGAGTAGGGAATAGAGTCTTTACAGGAAGCAGGGTGGGAAGAAGTGTAGTCCAGATAGTCATGGGAGTCAGTGGATTTGTAGTAGATGTCGGTCAGTAGTCTGTTACCTGCGATGGAGATGGTCTAGGAGGTAGAGTTCAGGGATAGGGCAACGGTCTGCCTCGAACAAGGATTGTTCGACGTACCCTACAAAGAGGCAGGCATAGCTGGGGTCCATGCACATGCCCATAGCTATAGGATTTGGAGGAAATGGGAGGAGTCGAGGGAAAAGTTGTTGAGGGTGAGGACCAGCTCCGCTAGGCAGAAGAGAGTATTCGTAGACGGGGATTGGTTGGTTCTGCGGTTGAGGAAGAAACGGAGGGCTTTAAGACCCTCCTTGTGGGGGATGGAGGTGTAGAGTGACTGGATTTCCATGGTGAAGATGAGGGGGTGAGAGCTTGGAACACGGAAGTCATGGAGGAGACGAAGAGCGTGTGAGGTGTCTTGGACATAGGTAGAGAGGGATTTGACCCCGGGGGAGGGGGGGGATATCTCCACACGGTGTCATAAGCTGATGACAGATCGATGAGAGCAGCACCAGTTTTCAGGGCACGTAGGAAGCCAGCCTCCATATTGGTAGTGAGGGCAAGGACTTGATCTGCGCAGCCTCTACCAGGTCTAAAGCCAGCTTGCTCTTTGGGCACAACAGGTTCTACCACTGTAGAAATCCTGGCTAGCAGGAGACACTCAAACAGCTTGTAGGATGTGCACAAGAGGGAGATGGGTCGGTAACTAGCTGGATCATCAGCAGATTTCCCAGGCTTGAGGATGGCAATGACTTTAGACTCTCTCCAGGCCTTAGGGTTAATAATTCCACTACAATGGACATGGATGAAAAAAGCAGCCAGCCAGTTGTGTCCATGGGGGCCAAGGTTCTTCAGAAATTCCGGGTAGATCCCATCAACTCCTGCTGCTTTCCCAAATTTAAGGGTCTGTCTCACTTTCCTGAGCTGCTCACGAATTCTCCCGAGTTTTCCCCTTGATTCAAACTCGGAGAATGTGCGTAACGGGTCCGTAGGAGTCCGTAGATGATGAATCAGATTCTTTTACGTCAATCTAGTTCAAGAAAACTTGACTCAAACACTTGTCTCAACTTAAAGCTCCTTTATTGCAGCGCTGCAATAATTCTCTGAACCTGCCAACACAGAGCCAACGGCTCAGGGGCAAGTTGGGAGAACTCGTAACTCCAGTACAAAATCAAGGCATTATATAGGTATTAAACAGTCGCGGTACAGAGGGTACGGCAAGCTATTAACCAATCATCTGAGTCCTTCTGGTGATTTACAACAGTTGGAGTCACATGACTCCACCTCTCTGGCCTCTTTTTATAACCCTTGTTTGCCTCGTGGTTTTTACCTTCTTTGTTTAGAATCATTTCATTTCTACAAAATGAAGTGGCAGCACTGCCTTGTAGCTGCGGCTCGCCTGCAGTCCGTTTGTCTTTTTTTTGTTTGCTTTTGTCCCGTTGTTGCGGTTTGTTTTGGTTTATTTTAGTTGTGTATGTGTGGGGCGGTGGGAGAAGCATGTTTTTTGGCTCTTCCTTCGGGGGGGATGCGACCTTTCTTGCCGTATCCCCCGTCTCCGTCTGCACTGAGGCCTATCGCGGAGCTGGCGGCCTCCAACTGGGACCGACCTCGGGGCTCGAGAGGCAGAGCCAGCCGGGACTTGCCAGCGCGGGGCTGGCCGATTTCGGGGCTGTGGTGGCGTTCCGACCCGACTTCCGACCCGACTTCGGAGCCTCGGAGGCTCGGCGAGGGCCAGTGGACGACATCGTCGGGAGCTCGCATGTCACAGGTTGGTGACCTGTTTTTCCGTCGCTCCCGCAACAACAGCTGCGTCCGCTGGACTGCAGGGCGGCAGCTTCGGCAGCTTCGACCACCCTGGGCCGCGGAGTTTGAACCGGCCCGTTCGGATTCAGCCGCGGGACTTACTTACCATCACCCGGCGGGGTCACAACATCGGAGGCCTGGATCGCCTCAGCGCAGAGGGAGAGCAAGGAGGGAAGAGACATGGACTTTGGGACTTTTTGCCTTCCATCACAGTGAGGAGGTGCCTGGTGGACTCACTGTGGTGGATGTTAAACTGTGTTGAGTGTGTGTTTTTGTTATTTATTCTATGTTATGACTGCAGGCTAAACCATTTCGTTGCACTGAAAAGTGCAATGACAATAAATTGAATCAAAATCAAATCAAATCAAAATCAAACCACAGAAAAGTGGGCTCAATTCTCAGACACCACCCCTCAAAACACAAAAGACACATATACAACGATCACACAAGTCATACAAACAAGACACATGTTCCCATTCTCAGGAAGAAAGTTATTTCTAAAACTACAGATCTAAACAAGGTCTAATGTTTACAATCCTAATTAAAACACAATACACTTCACAAATGGTTTCACTACAAATTACATAGTTAAAATACAATTACCTATGTATTACAAACATTAAATATATAAGTTTGCCTTATCTTTACAAAGTCGACAAAGATTTGTAAGTTGATTCCAATCACACACCTAACTATCAGAACTGAACGAGGAGGACTCAAATGCAGGCTCAGACACACGGCAGATCAGGTTTCAGAGTTTAATCGGTCCAAGTCGGTACACAGGTAAGCAAAAACGGAGGCAACAGTACAATCTAGGAGCAGGCAAAAACAGTGGTCGAAAACAGGCACTGGTCGAGATAACAAGGTCAAAAGATTTCTAGAGCTGGCACGAGGTGATACAAAGTAACATACACAACGAACTGGCAATGAGAACTAAAACACAAAGGGCTTAAATACACAGCCTAACAGGGGATTACGAGACACAGGTGAAACACATCAGGGCGGGGCCAACAATCACACGAGGGGAAATGACATGACAGGAAATGGGACCTGAAACGAGAGGAGATGTGAGACACCAAAATAAAACAAGAATGCAACCAATAATAATAAAAACAATAAGAAACAGAAACTAGATCAAACGTGAGACCTGACACTAACTCCAAGCGCACAGGGGTCCATATAATTGTCCAACTTGATTGACGATAAGTGTTTCTTGCCAAGCTCAGATACAGCTTCATGTTGACATGCCCTCCCCTCTCCTGTTATCTCTAGGGGAAAATGAGCTTCAATCTCATCTGTAGTGCCCCTTTATGACTCTGTGTTCCTCACTAATAGCATTACAGAGCAATTGGAATGTTACAGCTGCAGACCACAATCACTATTATCTCAGAGCAAAGTCGCCTTCTCAGTTATCTATTAACATAACAAGTCAAACTTATACAAAGGTCACATAACCATCACCCGAATGGCAGAGAGGATGGGAAATGGAAGTCAGGGGTAGACACTACTTTTCTATACAATCTGAAGTTAGGAAAATATGTTTCTGTACATCTCTGTCCCGTAGGGACTCAGTTAAACTGTGTAGATTGAGGTTGGGACACTGGGTTAAATTACTATTTGTGCATTGTAGGGAAACATGTTTCTGGCTTGTGTGAATGTGGGAGTAATGAGACAGTTAAGCATGTTTTCCTAGAATGTAAAAAGTATAGGGTAGAAAGAAAAGTATTATTTGTTAGACTGACAGGACTTGGAGTTGAGGCTTTTTCTGTTTTATCTTTGTTTGGACACAATGAGAAACATCAACTGATATCCAGGGCTGTTCTTCAATTCCTGCAAGTTACAGGACTATGTAAGAATTTAGTTCAAACTTTGACCTGTGGAGGGCAGTAATACGCTTAGCAGCGTCTACACTGCCGGAATCCTACAAGAAGAAGAAGATAACCATCACCCGAACACCTTTCCCCTTCAGGCGACCCTACTCCATTGCACACATGTCTTAACTCATATCTCAACATAAGTATAATTAAATGTATCAAGAGACTGAATCACAGAATCTATTATCTTTCGAGCCTTGTTGTCTTGGACTAGTATAAACAGTCATAAACCCTGAGCCATGTCGTTACAGCACTTCACAGGAATGTGACATCGGGAAAGAGCAAATGGCCTGTGGCCTCGAGAAAGAGGCCCACTGCCTAATCAGACTACTTTTAAGATACAACTTCTTTTCAATACAAGATTATACAAGATACATTTAATATATCTATAATTGCTAGGTTTACTCTTAGAACCCTTTTTAAACAATGGAACAACATGCACAGTACGCCAATCCTCTGGCACCATTCCCGTTTCTAATGACATTTGAAATATTTCTGTCATAGCCCCTGCAATTTTTACACTAACTTCCCTCAATGTCCTAGGAAATATCCTGTCAGGACCTGGAGACTTATCCACTTTTATATTTTTCAAAAGTGTCAGTACTTCCTCTTCTTTGATCCTCATCGTTTCCATAGCTACCCTACTTGTTTCCCTTGCCTCACATAATTCAATATCCTTCTCCTTGGTGAAAACCGAAGAAAAGAAATTGTTCAATATCTCCCCCATCTCTTTTGGTTCTGCAGATAGCTGTCCACTCTGACTCTCTAATGGACCAATTTTATCCCTCGTTATCCTTTTGCTATTAATATAGCTGTATTTACTTTCACCTTACTTGCCAAAGTAACCTCATATCTTCTTTTAGCTTTTCTAATTTCTTTCTTAAGATTCTTTTTACATTCTATATCAGAATCAGAATGCTTTATTGTCATTGCATGTGTCACATACAACGAGATTACTGTGTCTCTCCATTTAAAAGAACTTCAAACATTCACACACTCAAACATTTTACACTCCCTCCCTCCCCAAACCTACCCATGGATTCACATTTACATAAATTAACACTGTCTCCCATAACCCGCTCCCGAGACAGAGTTCAGTTCCAAGATTGCTGATGGGTAAAAGCTGTTGTTGAGTCTGGCAGTGCGTGACTTTAGCGACCTGTACCTTTTTCCTGAGGGCAGCAGTGTGAAAAGGTGGTGACAAGGATGTGTAATGTCTTTCACGATATTACAGGTCCTGCTGAGGCATCTGGAGTGGTAAATGTCCTCCAGAGGGGGCAGGGGGGAATCCAATGATACCCTGGGCAGTTTTTAATCACCCTCTGGAGAGCTGCTCTGTCAGCTGCTGAACAGTTCCCAAACCAGGCAGTTATGCAGTAAGTCAGTATGCTTTCTACCGAACAGCGGTAGAAATACTCCAGCAGTTTAGCAGACAGATGGGCCTTCCTCAGTGTACTGAGGAAGTAAAGTCTCTGTTGCGCCTTTTTTACAACTACAGCAGAGTTCACAGACCATTTAAGATCCTCACTGATGTTGATCCCCAGAAATTTAAAACTAGGCACCCTCTCCACCTCCTCGCCCCCTATCTCCAGTGGCCTGAGCTCCGCTCTATGTCGCCTGAAATCAATGATCTCCTTTGTCTTTTTAGTGTTCAGAGAGAGATTGTTGTGAGCACACCACTCAGAAAGTCTGTGCACCTCCTCTCTATAGGCGTCCTCGTTCCCATTTGAGATGAGCCCCACCACGGTTGTATCGTCCGCAAATTTTATGATCCTATTTGCGGGGTGACGGGGCAAGCAGTCATGTGTGTATAGGGCATAGAGGAGCGGACTGAGCACACAGCTCCTGTGCTGAGGGTCAGGGATGTAGAGGTGTAGGGTCCAAGTCTCACCGTCTGTGGGCGTTCACTGAGAAAGTCCAATATCCACCGACACAGTTGACTGCTGAGGCCAAGGTCTAGCATTTTTGTGATCAGCTTGCTGGGTATGATTGTATTGAAAGCTGAGCTGTAATCAACAAAAAGCATCCTGACATATGACCCCTTCTCCTCTAGGTGTTGTAGTGCAGCATGGAGGACAGTGTTTATGGCATCCTCTGTAGATCTATTAGCCCTATATGCATACTGGTGTGGGTCGAGTGAGGGGGGGAGAGATAATTTAAGGTGACCTAGGACCAGCCTTTCAAAGCACTTGGAGACTACAGATGTAAGAGCAACGGGCCTGTAGTCATTGAGGGAGTTGATGTTTGTCTGCTTGGGCACCGGGATGATAGTGGTGGTTTTCAGGCACGTTGGCACGGAGGAGTGTGCTAGGGAAAGGTTAAAAATGTCTGTGAATACCCCAGCGAGCTGGTGAGCACAGTCCCGGAGCACCCTGCCTGGGATCTCATCCGGGCCAGCAGCCTTACTAGCATTAACAGTTCTCAGGGCCCGCTTTACCTCCTCTAACTGGAGGATAAGTGGCTGGTCAGCAGGGTCCAGTAGGAGAGAGGTTCTTTCATTCGGACCTCTCTCGAAACGGGCAAAAAAGTGGTTGAGCTCCTCTGCCAGCGATGTATTTGCAGCTGTCGGTGGGTCCGTGCTGCCCCTGAGGTTTGTTAGGTGATGTATTCCCTGCCACATGCGTGCTGTATCCCTGGAGGTGAAATGGTCCTCGGTCTTCTCCTTGTAGGACATTTTAGCTGATTTAATGCCCCGCTTAAGGTTGTGTCTGGCAGCGCTGTACAGTTCTTTGTTGCCAGATTTATACTCCTCAAGCACCTCATTTACTCCATGTTGCCTATAATCATTGTAGATCTCTCTCTTTTTCCGAACCGTGTCCAATATCCCTTGAAAACCATGGCTCTTTCCAATTATTACTCTTTCCTTTCAACCGAACAGGGACATAAAGATTCTGTACTCTTAAAATTTCACCTTTAAATGTCCTCCATTTCTCTACTACATCCTTCCCATAAAACAAAATGTCCCAATTCACTCCTTTTAAATCCTTTCGCATCTCCTCAAAGTTAGCCTTTCTCCAATCAAAAATCTCAACACTTGGTCCAGTTCTGACCTTCTCCATAATTATATTGAAACTAATGGTATTGTGATCACTGGACCCAAAGTGCTCCCCAACACATACCTCCGTTACCAGACCTGTCTCATTTCCTAACAGGAGGTCCAGCACTGCCCCTTCTCTAGTAGGTACCTCTATGTATTGCTGCAAAAAACTATCCTGCACACATTTTACAAACTCCAAACCATCCAGCCCTTTTACAGAATGTGTTTCCCAGTCTATGTGTGGAAAATTGAAATCTCCCACAATCACTACCTTGTGCTTACTACTAATATCTGCTATCTCCTTACATATTTGCTCTTCCAATTCTCGCTCCCCATTAGGCGGTCTATAATACACCCCTATAAATGTTGCTACACCTTTCCCATTTCTCAGTTCCACCCAAATAGCCTCCCTAGAGGAGTCCTCTAATATATCCTGCCAAAGCACTGCGGTAATATCTTCCCTGACAAGCAATGCAACACCTCCACCTCTTGCCCCTCCAATTCTATCACACCTGAAGCAACGAAATCCTGGAATTTTTAGTTTCCAATCACAGCCATCCTGCAACCATGTTTCACTAATCTCCACAACATCATACTTCCAGGTGTCAATCCAGGCTTCTAAGCTCATCCACCTTTCTTATAATGCTCCTAGCATTAAAATATACACATTTAAGAAACCCACCACCTCTTATTCAAACAAAAAATTCTGGTTTGTCAATTAAGACAATTCTGGTTTGTCAACTAAGACAAGTCTTATTTTTTCCAAGTGCAAGGTCTCAGTCATTTCCGTAATCCACATTTTAATTGTGGGGGCTGCTGGTTTGTTCCAAAATTTTTGTATTAATTTTTTCGCAGTTATTAGACTAATCAAGAAATTGTCTCTGACTTATCGTAAAGTTTGTAGTATGTTCTGATAATCCTAATATTATTAATTTTGGGTCTGGGTCCAGTTGGATATTGATAACTTCAGAAATAATTTTTAAAATGTCCACCCAAAAATTTTGAGTTTTTATACAAGTTACAAAGGTATGCGTTAAGTTGGCTTCTTGAAATTGACATCTATCACAGAGAGTAGAAATATTTGGAAAAATCCTATTTAATTTTGCCTTCGAATAATGTAGTCTGTATAATATTTTTAATTGTATCAAGGAGTGTCTAGCATTTAGCGAACAGTGATTTATATATTGTAAGCTTTCATCCCATGTGTCTTTTATTATGGATTGACCCAACTTGTCTTCCCATGCTCGTCTATATGATTCTGAAGACGGAACCTCAGTATCTAAGAGGATATTATAAATATAAGATATTAATTTATTTGTATTGGGATGTCTATTCAAACATTCATCAGGGGTTTCTGGACCCCTAAATCTATAGTCTTGCGTATGTAGTTTTACATAGTCTCTGAGTTGCAGATATCTAAAACACTTATTAGTGTGTAACTCGTATTTCTGCTATAGTTCCTGAAATGAGAGAAAAATGCCATTTTGGTAAAGGTGTCCCATCGTTTTAATTCCATGGGTTTTCCATTGAACAAATCCTCTATCTAAAACAGACGGTTTAAAAGAAGGGTTATTTGCAATCGGGAGAAAAAGCAATAAATTACCCAATTTTAGAGTGAGTTTTAATTGTTTCCACATACGTATAGCACTATGTATAATCGGATTTCCTACGTATGTTTTTTTATTCAAATTAATTGGAGCTAGAAGAATCGAGCCTATTTCACAAGGTAAGCAGTCCTCCTTCTCCTTCTTTAGCCAGTCTGGTTGTTGATCAATGTCATCCAGCCAGAAGGTAATATTTTTTAATATTAACTGCCCAGCAATATAATAGAAAGTTTGGTAAAGCTAATCCTCCATTAACTTTGGACTTGCATAAATGTTTTTTATTTATTCTGTGGTTCTTATAGTCCCAGATAAAATTTGTAACAGTCGAATCAATTTTTTTGAAGAATTTATTTGGGAGATATATCCCACATTGATTGGAATAAGTATAATAATTGTGGGAGAAAAATCATCTTTATAGCATTCATTCTACCAACTAAAGAGATGGGAAGTGTTTTCCAATATTGGATATTTCTGTGTAATTTAGTAAGTAAAGGAGGAAAATTTGATTTGAATAAAGAAGTATATTTCTTGGTCACGTAGATTCCAAGGTATTTAAACTTTTCATAGGCAATTTTAAAAGGATACTGTTGAAGTATAAGCGGGTTTTGTTCCATTATTGGCATAATTTCGCTTTTATTCCAATTAATTCTATATCCCGAGAATGAACCAAATTGAGTTATGAGATTTAATAAAATCGGAATGCTAATTTCTGGGTTTGTGATGTATAATAATACATCGTCTGCATATAAATAAATGTTATTAACTGTATGTTTAGTATTATACCCATGTATTTCTGAGTGGGATCTAATACTCTCTGCGAGTGGTTCTATAACAAGGGCAAATAGAAGCGGGGAAAGTGGACATCCTTGTCTACACCCTCTGGATAAATTAAATTTAGGTGACAACATTTGATTTGTCAATATTCTAGTTGTTGGGTTTGTATATAGGAGTTTCACCCATGAGCAGAAGTTTTCACCGAGTTAAAAAAAATTCCATCACAGAAAAGAGGTAGTGCCATTCCACCTGATCAAATGCTTTTTCAGCATCTAACGAAATGATTGGTAAATCTTCATTTAATATTCAATTTGAATATATTATATTAAACAAACGTCTTAGATTATAGAATGAATATCGTTTCGGGATAAAACCTTATTGATCGGGATGTATTAACTTGTGGACCACCAAACTTAATCTGTGAGCTAAAATTTTGGCTAATATCTTCTGATCAGTGTTTAAAAGGGCTATGGCTCTATACGAGCCTGGGTCTTCAAGATCCTTATCTTTTTTTGGAATTAGTGTTATTGTTGATTCAGTCGACGTTTGTGGCAAGCTACACAAAAATGCTGGAGAAACTCAGCGGGTGCAGCAGCATCTATGGAGCGAAGGAAATAGGCAACGTTTCGGGCCGAAACCCTTCTTCAGACTGATAGGGGGTGGGGAGAAGAAAGGAAAAAAGGAAAAAAGGCGGAGGAGGAGCCCGAGGGCTGGGGGATGGGAGGAGACAACCAGAGGGCTGATGAAGGGGAGGGGACAGCAAGGGCTAGCAGAGTTGGGAGAATTCAATGTTCATGCCCCCAGGATGTAGACTGCCCAAGCGGAATATGAGGTGCATTTCCTCCAATTTCCGGTGTTGCTCGCTGTGGCCATGGAGGAGACCCAGGACAGAGAGGTCAGATACAGAATGGGAGGGGGAGTTGAAGTGCTGAGCCACCGGGAGGTCAGGTAGGTTATTGCGGACCGACCGGAGGTGTTCGGCGAAACGATCGCCAAGCCTCCGCTTGGTCTCACCGATGTAGATCAGCTGACATCTAGAGCAGCGGATGCAATAGATGAGGTTGGAGGAGATGCAGGTGAACCTCTGTCGCACCTGGAACGACTGCTTGGGTCCTTGAATGGAATCGAGGGGGGAGGTGAAGGGACAAGTGTTGCATCTCTTGTGGTTGCAAGGGAAAGTACCCTGGGAGGGGGTGGTACGGGAGGGAAGGGAAGAATTGACAAGGGAGTTACGGAGGGAGCGGTCTTTGCGGAAGGCAGACATGGGGGGAGATGGGAAGATGTGGCGAGTGGTGGGGTCACGTTGGTGGTGGCGAAACTGACGGAGGATCACTTGTATGTGACGGCTGGTGGGGTGAAAGGTGAGGACTAGGGCGACTCTGCCCTTGTTGTGAGTGGGGGGATGGGGAGAGAGAGCAGTGTTGCGGGGTATGGCAGAGACCCTGGTGCGAGCCTCATCTATGGTGGAGGAGGGGAACCCACGTTCCCTGAAGAATTAGGACATTTCGGATGCCGTGGTGTGGAACGCCTCATCCTGGGAGCAGATGCGGCGTAGACGGAGGAATTGAGAGTGGGGGATGGAGTCCTTACAGGAAGCAGGGTGGGAAGAAGTGTAGTCCAGATAGCCATGGGAGTTGGTAGGTTTGTAGTGGATGTCGGTAAGAAGTCTATCACCTGCGATGGAGATAGTGAGGTCAAGGAATGGTAGGGAAGTGTCGGAAATGGTCCAGGTGTATTTGAGTGCCGGATGGAAGTTGGTGGTGAAGCGGATGAAGTCAGTCAGTTGTGTGTGGGTGCAGGAGGTGGCACTAAAACAGTCATCGATGTAGCGGAGGTAGAGGTCGGTGATGGGGCCCTGGTACGCATTGAACAAGGATTGTTCTACGTACCCGACAAAGAGGCAGGCGTAGCTGCGGCCCATGCGTGTGCCCATAGCTACGCCTTGTATTTGGAGGAAATGGGAGGAGTCAAATGAGAAGTTATTGAGGGTAAGGACCAGCTCCGCTAGGCCGAGGAGGGTGTCAGTGGCCGGGTATAGGTTTCTTCTTTGGTCGAGGAAAAACCGGAGGGCTTCGAGACCATCCTGGTGGGGGATGGAGGTGTACAATGACTGGACATCCATGGTGAAGATGAGGGGGTGAGGGCCTAGAGAGTGGAATCCCATCTCCCTCCATGTCTGCCTTCCGCAAAGACCGCTCCCTCCGTAACTCCCTTGTCAATTCTTCCCGTACCACCCCCTCCCCGGGTACTTTCCCTTGCAACCGCAAGAGATGCAACACTTGTCCCTTCACCTCCCCCCTCGATTCCATTCAAGGACCCAAGCAGTTGTTCCAGATGCGACAGAGGTTCACCTGCATCTCCTCCAACCTCATCTATTGCATCCGCTGCTCTAGATGTCAGCTGATCTACATCGGTGAGACCAAGCGGAGGCTTGGCGATCGTTTCGCCGAACACCTCCGGTCGGTCCGCAATAACCTACCTGACCTCCCAGTGGCTCAGCACTTCAACTCCCCCTCCCATTCCGTATCTGACCTCTCTGTCCTAGGTCTCCTCCATGGCCACAGCGAGCAACACCGGAAATTGGAGGAAATGCACCTC
The DNA here is from genome assembly GCA_038087875.1 of Malacoraja senta. Classification (NCBI taxonomy): domain Eukaryota; kingdom Metazoa; phylum Chordata; class Chondrichthyes; order Rajiformes; family Rajidae; genus Malacoraja; species Malacoraja senta. The sequence continues at coordinate 59,820,793 of CM075977.1, read as the reverse complement.
ATATTCCGCTTGGGCAGTCTACATCCTGGGGGCATGAACATTGAATTCTCCCAACTCTTCTAGCTCTTGCTGTCCCCTCCCCTTCATCAGCCCTCTGGTTGTCTCCTCCCATCGCCCAGCCCTCGGGCTCCTCCTCCGCCTTTTTTCCGTTTTTCCTTTCTTCTCCCCACCCCCTATCAGTCTGAAGAAGGGTTTCGGCCCGAAACGTTGCCTATTTCCTTCGCTCCATAGATGCTGCTGCACCCGCTGAGTTTCTCCAGCATTTTTGTGTACCTTTGATTTTCCAGCATCTGCAGTTCCTTCTTTAAAAGTTTGTGGCATTATCTGTTGCTTAAAAGCGTAACTATATAGAGTCTGTAAGCGTGGGGAGACCAGGTCACTAATTTTTTAAATAAAATTCATTGTTCAAACCATCGGGGCCAGGGGTCTTCCCGTTTTTCAGAGATCTGATAGTTTCTTCAATATCTGTTAATGTTATTTCTGTGGCCAGTAAGTCTCTATCTCTCTCATTTAAACCTGAAAGGTTGCATTTCTGCAAAAATATTTGCATGTTCACTGAGCTGTGTGTTGTTTTTGCTGAGTATAGTGTCTGGTAATATTGCAGGAATCTATCATTAATGTCCTTAGGTTGTGTGTGCAAATCTCCCTTATCTGATCTGATTTTGTAGATTGTTCGTTCGTCCTGTAATTTACGGAGTTGACGTGCTAGCTATTTCTGTGGTTTATCACCAAATTCAAAGTGTATTTCTTTAGTATGCTGGAATAGACTTAACATTTGAGCTGAGAGTATATGATTTAACCTATATTTGAGAGCGGCAATTTTGTTATGTTTTATCATACAAGGAGCGATCGCATTTTCTGAATCTAACTGGCTTATCTCTCTTTCTAGTTCATGTTGTTTAGTGCGATTCTTCTTGTTATGAGAAGCTTGAAATGAAATAAGACACCCTCTGACAAATGCTTTAAAAGCTTCCCATAAAAGGGAAGCAGATGTTTCTGGAAGGTCGTTCATCTGAAAAAACATTTTAACCTGCGTGTTGAGGTAGTCATAACATGCCCTGTCATTTAAAATTTGTGGATTGAATTTCCAGTGCGTCTGCTTCTCCGATATTCCTTGTATTTTTACCGTAAAAGTTAAAGGAGAGTGATCTGAAATAATAATGTTGTGATATTTTGAGTTATATGAATAGGGAATAAGTTTGGAATCCACAAAGAAATATTCAATTCTTGAGTAAGTTTTGTGCACTGGAGAATAAAATGAATACTCTCGCACTGAGGGATTTTCAATTCTCCAAACATCTTTAATATTGGCAGTGTTTATGTATGAATTTAATAGTTCACACGTCTTGGATTTTATTTTATTTTGAGTTGACGATCTGTCCAAATAGGGATCTGATGTACAGTTTAGATCTCTGCCAATTATCAAATTATACTGATTCTGTATAATTCTGAGATAGTATTAAATATTTCCTTAAAAAATAACGGGTTATCAAAGTTTGGTGCATTGATATTAACCAATATCAATCTTGTTGAGTGCAATTCACCCACTAATATAACGTATCTACCTTCGGTATCCATGATAGATGAGATATCTTTGAATGGAAAACCCTTACGAATTAAAATAGCTACCCCTCTTGACTTATAAGAGAATAATGAATGGTATGATTTGTCAATCCATTTGGCTTTCAATCTATTATGTGCCTCGTTTTTAAGATGGGTTTCCGGAAGAAACATTATATCAGCCTTAAGTAGTTTTAAATGTGTAAGTCAAGTCAAGTCATATTTATTTATATAGCACATTTAAAAAACAACTCTCGTTGGCCAAAGTGCTTTACATTTGTTATAAGAATAATATAATCAAACAAACTACATACATATATACTTATAGCCCTCGCTCAGAGGACGTCAAGAAAGGCTTGGGAGTATAGATACGTTTTTAGTCTTGACTTAAAGGAGTCGATGGTGGGGGCAGTTCTGATGGGAAGGGGGATGCTGTTCCACAGTCTAGGAGCTGCAACTGCAAAGGCGCGGTCACCCCTGAGCTTATGTCTAGACCGCGGGATATTCAGCAACCCCAAGTCGGCCGATCTGAGGGACCTGGAGGTGGAGTGGTGGGTGAGAAGACTTTTAATGTAGGTGGGGGCAAGCCCATTGAGGGCTTTGTAGACATAAATGAGGATCTTGAAATGTATACGGAACCGCACAGGGAGCCAGTGGAGAGAGGCCAGGATCGGGGTGATGTGGTCCCTTTTTCGGGTGCCCATCAGGAGTCTCGCTGCGGCGTTTTGGACCAGTTGCAGGCGGGACAGGGAAGATTGACTGATGCCAGTGTAAAGGGAGTTGCAGTAATCTAGGTGGGGGGAGATGAATGTGTGGATGATCTTTTCAAGGTCATCAAAGTGGAGGAATTGTTTTATTTTGCTATCGTCCGAAGCTGAAAGAAGCTAACTTTTACCACGGCATTGACTTGTTTGTCAAAATACTTTACCTCTTTTAATTGGTTCGTTAACGCCCTTGACATTCCAACTACAGAATGCAATTCCTTTACCCCCACTTTTCATAGTAGTGTCTTGCATCTTATGGGTTAAATAGTCTGTAGAAAAGTAAATGGTTTAACACATTAAACACAGCGTTCCACCTGACTGTAGGATGGATGGGTTTTGGATCTATTTGATCTTTCTCCCGAAAGTGTCTCCTAAAAAAAAAATTCTTAATAGTATCATAAAGTTTAGAAATAAGAAAAGTGAGTAGAGAATTAAAAGGGTGCAGGAAAAGAAAAAAAACAAGTAAAACTACATCTACAGTTGGTGTAGTTAGTGAAAGCCACACTAATGTGGCAAAAAATCTAATGACTTCCGTAGCTTTTGTAATAAATAACGCTAGATCCGGATTCTAAAAAAAAAATAAAAAATCCCAATATAAAATGATATTAAAAAAAGGGGAGGCAAACAGGACAGGTCCAAGGGAAATTAATCCAACAGTAGGACATTTTTTTCTCCCCTAAAAAATGTTAGTTAAATGTTAAAGATAAACATGAATCAAATGTTGCTTTAATTTCTTATTTATAGTAATTTATGATAATTTTTTACTGGTAATAGTTAGTAATAATTAGTAATAATTAATAGCAAATTGACTTGTTCAGCCAAGTTAAATCTTAGGTTATAACAGTTTAAAGTCCAATCTATTCTTCTTGGTATCTTGGTTTGGTATCTTCTTGAGAATTGCTCTTGTGTCATTGAAAAGTGCTCTTTTAACAACCTCAGCAGGATAATCTCTGAAAATACGAATGTTGTCGCCTTGGAATGTTGTGTTTCTGTTGGTGGCAATTTTCGTCAAAATGTCTTCTAAAACATGGTCGTAGTGCACCTCCAGTATCAGATGTCTTGGAGGGGGAGCAGCATTCGGTCGAGCTCTCAGTGCCCTGTGTGCTCGGTCCAAGAGAGGTTTTGCATCCAGTTTTAAAGTCTGCTGTAGAAGTTCAGCAATGTAATCACGGATGTTTTTATCCTTCTCTTTGCCCTCTGTAAGTCCAGCAATCCTTAAATTCTGACGTTTAGAGCGTCCCTCGAAATAGTAAGATTAAACAAGAACTTACCAGTTTGAAGTTTGATCTTTATTTTATGAGGAGTTACGATGAGGGATTACGTGAAGAAGGCCGTCAGCCGCACGCGCGTCAATCTTCAAAGCAGCGGTGTGAAGTCACAGATAAACAGTTGTTGAACTGATGAAAGTAAGATTCGAGAACTAGAACTACCAGCTGTATTTTATGAGGAGGGTTGGGAGCGGAGGGCACGTAATCCCTCATCGTAACTCCTCATAAAATAAAGATCAAACTTCAAACTGGTAAGCTCGTTTAATCTTACTATTTTACTTCGGAGTCACGTGAGTGACTACGTGAAGATTTTGAAGCTCTGTGACTTCATGCCGTGGAAACAAGTCCATGAGTCACACACTGCATGATTGACCAAGGAGGAGTGGAAAACCAAGTATTCAGTCATGACATAAATTTTGAACATGCTGAAAAATATTTAATGGACAAAATTATAATAGAAAACCCTCTTACACTCGAGAGGGGTTTACAAAACAGAACTTAAAATAGAGTTTGCGAAATCACTCGACCTGATTACAGGTTTATTGTAAAACGTCTGGAACGTGCGTTCTGAGGACCATCCTGCGGCCACTAAGATTTGGTCCAACGGGATGTCCAGGACCCCTGCTGCGGACGTAGCTGCAGCCCTGGTGGAATGAGATTTGAATATATCAGTGTCTATGCCAGCTTCAGCCAGGACATGCTTTAACCACCTGGAGATGGTCTGAACTGAAACCTTTTTATGCGGTTTCTTGTGACTAATAAATAATGTTAGTTCTGACCCCCTAAGAACCTTGGTGGCTTTAATATACTGCTGGAGGTGTGTGACCACGCATAACCGGGGGTCCAAGGGGTATGCCATAAATTGTAGCTTAAGACCGGAAACACCAGGTCTGCTTTGTTTAATTGGATCATATACAAAAAATGTTATATCACTGGCAGAAATGATCATCCTATCCAGACGCAGCTTCTGTAATAACTGGACCCATTGAGCTGATACTAGTGCCATAAGCATCACTACTTTGTAAGTGAGCCGGTGAAGGGACAGGGATGTAGCTGGAGCCCATTGGCGAAGTAGTGCTAGAACCACACCTACATCACATATTTTGATATATCTGGGCCTGGGAGGGTTTAAGTTAAAAATGCCCCTCATGAATCTGGATATTAATGGATGGGACCTAACAGAGTGACCTGAGCTTGGCAACAAATATGATGACAACACACTTCTGGCACAATTCAGAGCACTGTAGCTCAACCTCTCGTCAAAATGAAGTTTTGAGAGAAATTCCAAAATGTTGGTTATGTGCGCTGTCTCATACGTGACGTTAGTTTGCAAACAGAACTCTTCCCATTTCTTTATGTAGGAGATATATTGTTTTTTAGTACTGTCTCTCCAGGCTGTAGTTAGTACATCCACTGTACGGTCAGCTAGTCCAATCCCGAGAAAGGGTCTTCTTAGAATCTGCAAACCAATAAGTTAGCTGATCATGTAGAGGATGTTCTTCCCCAGTGATGGGGTGGATTTAGCAGATTCCTGCATTTGGAAACCGCCATGAAGGGTTCCATGATCACACCCAGAATGAGTGGATACCATGGCTTAATGGCCCTATCAGGCCTATTAGAATGCCCGAGCCAGAGTCTAGTTTGATTTTAAGCAGGCATCGACAGACAAGGCAGAATGGGTGAAAACATAGAGAACATTCATTCGGAATGTAGCGTGAAAGCATCAATCGCTACTGCCCTTGGGTCTGGTTCCCAACCAATATAGCTTGGTAATTTTTTGACTAAGTCTGGATACAATAACCCTATAGGTGTTGCATACCTAGAGATAATATTATTAAATGCTCTATGATTCAACATCCATTCTGTGTTGTCATTAAATTTGCGTGGGCTGGTGTCTGCCATTATATTAAACCTAGCTGACAGGTAGATAGCTGAAAAACCCAAGTATTCCTTGGAAAGCACCAGTGCCAACATGAGATTTACTAATTTGTCACAGGATACTGACTCGATTCCACCCATGTGATTAAGGTATGCCACCGCTGTGGTGTTGGCAGTAATTCTAAATAATTAACACCATAATTGCAGACAAGACCGTACATGCATGTTCCATCTGCCTCTGCAACTAGGGATGGTGTCAGTAGCGCCCCATCCCAAAGCACCGGCATCACAACTGAAATGTTGTTAAAGCTATGCAAAATATTTTATCTCTACCATTTAAATTTGGCAATGGCTTCAGCCGGTAAATGCATAGGCCTACCAATGAAATTGACCACTTGTCGAATGAGAGGCTGCTGCTTTGTAATGAGGTAATTTGCAGACTTTCAATATTATTATTATTATTTTTTTTAAACATTTTTTTTTGCGACAAGGCAGAGTTACAGAGGTGTAAACAGAGTTCACAGTGAATCCTAAATCACCCATGACTCGGAATGGTGTCACTTAGATTGAACTGGATGGATGAGAAAACCCAAATCGCTCGTAGTAGCGCAAGTACTGGTTTCAATAATTTGTTAAGTAACCTGGGTGCTGAAGTTAACCCATTAGCCAATGCTTTAAACTGCCATGGCTGCCATCCAGTTGAATTTAGTTATTCCTGGTGGTCCTTCACCAAAAATAAAACAAATGTGATGTTATCCAACATCCATTTATCCAAAATTAAACGTAATTTCCCACCAACATGTGATTGTACCACATTTAGAGAAACCAGACCACCTACCTCCATGGTTGCTGGTTGATATGCGGTGTTTACTGGCGTGCGCCAATTATGTGTGTTTGATGTCTCTTGGCTTGAGCTTTGTCCTGGAAAAAACCTTTGGCTGGTTCTGTCCTTCCTTGAGCTGGTACTGGCTCCTGTAAACCGTCTGCTGCTAGCAGAGGCATATGGGTGCTGCTGTAGGAACACTGAAGGTCTGTTTGCTGGTGGAGCTCTGAGTAGCCCCACCGCTTTAGACTCATCGTCCAAATCTTTAATTTGTTTGGACAAATCCTCCCCAAATAAATAATTGGGCGGCTGCACATTAGTTGATCTACATAATCCCGCAAATTTGGGATTGAGCACTGGACGAATGGCGTTTTTACGAAAACAATTTATCTGAAAATGTGCGTCTTGTTGAACTTCTGACAGAGAACTTGTATCTACTTACCTGGCGAAGGCAGTGACTCCAGCAGCTAGCAGGCTCAGGATTCTTTGGAGTTTGACTTCCTGAGTCTTAATGCCTCCTCCCATGTAACTCCAAATGGAGCTATTGACAGTCGGGACCTTTAGCGAGGTGCAGTTGCTGGGTGTCTGATATTTCATCACTGTTTCCAGCATCACCTGCTCCTTTAGCTGGTGAGAGGTCAGGTAATTGATACTGGCTGCTAAATCTGCGTTCAACGGCTCACTGACTTGTGATGGCATCGCGAACTTGGACACCATGGAGGGCACTTTTGTTTCATGTAGGTCTTGTGCAGCAGAGCATTCTGACATGGCCCTGAAGGGTGAGTCAGCCCAGGACCGATGACCTACACTCCCTTCTGCAGACAGGGAGATATAACGCAGCCCTGCACCAAGCGCTGCCACGGGTCCCTGAAGCCCGGGCTGATATGACTCCTCTTCATGGAGTATCTCATGCTGGAGCATCTTATCCATAAGATGCTCCATTCGGGAAATACGTCCGAAGACATTCCCTGTTGGGGGAGGCGAATCCTCCCGGCCGGACTCGTCCGAGTCAACTGGCCTATTGATTTTGCGCTTGGCCTTCCCGACTCTCGGGGTAACCAAGGTGCCTTCTATAGGCGCTGTTTCTGAAGTTGCTGGCTGTGCTGCCAGCGACCGAGATGGTGAGACCGACGGCCACCCGCTAACCGCACTCCCCCGGTCTTCAGTAGCGGTTCTCCCCGCGGCTTGCCTGGTTTTCACCCTAGTCTTGTCCATTGATTCGTTTCTCAAACTGAACACGGAAACGAAATATCGACCGCCGATTAAGTTTAAAACTTACCTGGAGGTCTTTAAACTTTACCACTGGAGGAGTGACGCACCTACCACCCAGGCGCGGCGCCATGCGTAGATGTAATGACGCGCATGCGGCTGACGGCCTTCTTCACGTAGTCACTCACGTGACTCCGAAGTAAAATCAATGCATTTTTCAGTTACTTTACTTAATAACTCAGATAGGCGCTGAGTCTCCGTTAAAAGCCTTGTTGTTTCAGCACTTGACTGAGCTAGTGTTTCCAAATCACGTATAGCCACACCATGCTGGTTCACCGTATCAACAATAGGATCCAACTTGCTATTAAATTTGAGTTTCAAGTTTTGAAAGTTAGAATTTACCTCCACCATTTGTTCGTCCATTTTTCCAAATATTTCATCCTGCACAGTGGATAGTCCATCCCGGAGGAAAGATAACAATTGTTCCTTCAATTCATCTTTCAATGCTGAAGATATTTCTTTGCTGACGGTGCCTTCAAATTCTTCAATTCCTCCTTCATAGTTGAGAGTTCTTCCCCAACTATATTTCAAAATTCCTCCATTCCGACTTTCTTTAAACTTTAACTTTGGAAGTTGTATAGGAGCTTCTTCTTGGGCCGGCACTGAAATTGAGGCCGAGGCTTCAGTCAGGCCTACTCATCTCGTAACGGGTTTTTTCGGGGGTGTGCGACTTAACGACATTTAAACAACCGGTCGCGTTCTGATGACATCACTCGCCCATCGACGCAAGCAGCCGGTAAATCTCAGTGGGCCCGTCTCGTTTTTCTCCCCTTCCAGTCGGATTTTCACGGAGCTAGCTGGCGCATGTCTTTAGTCCAGCATAGTACCACCGGAAGTCCCAGGCATCGAAATCTGCTTGAGAGGATGCCAAATGCGTTTTCAACAACCCTCCTACCCTGGACAGCCTGTAATTAAAGATCCTCTGGACCTTTGTCAAATTCCTATTTGGGTATGGCTTCATCATCCAGGGCCTTAGTGCAAAGGTATCATCACCAACCATTGCGTAAAAAATGTCCGGGTTTTCTTCTCCTGGTAGATGTTCGGGATCAGGCATGCCTGCTGTTCCATCTTCCAGTGCCTGCCCAAGCCAGGTCTCTCTCCAGATCCTGCCAACAGCGACACTTCCAGGTGTGCCTACATCCACATACAGGAAGTTGTAGTCTGAATCCACCACAGCTAACAGTACAATCAAATTAAATTTCTTGTAATTAAAGTATTTTGATGCTCCTTTGGGCCACATGCTTGCCATCCACTGCCCCACATGTGTGTTTAAAGTTCAATCTTTTGTCAAAGCCCAGCGCCACTCTCTTCCACTCATCTGGTGTACTGGGACACTCCATCACATTATCTCCATATACCTTGATAATGGCCTCACAGGTCTCTCTTGGACAATCTTGCTCATGGTGTTGTGGGCAACCAGAAAGTTGTAGGAGAGACTCTTATACGAATCCCCTGATGCCAAGTAGCGGAGGGTGATGGCTAGGCGCAGGCCTGGTTCCAGTGCCTTTCTCATATACATGTCCTTTTTTTTCAGCAGTGGTCCCACGTTTGTCTTCAGCTCGTTAAACAGCTCAGGTGGTATCCTTGTGAAGTTTCTAAATGCAGAGACATCCTCCTCATGCAGCACATTAAACAGGTTGTCATATTGTCCAAGCCTGAATCTTCTTTGAAAAAGGGGCTTCACCCACTGAGACCTCTTCCTGTGCTTCCTCTTCACCCTTGTTCTTTGCCTTCTGCCTTTATGCTGCAGAAGCAAAAGGGCTGCTGCATACAGCACTAGTACTAATTTCAATGCCTTCCTCCTCACCAGTTGCCTGCTTGGACGCATGGTTCAGAATGTTTTTAAAAAAAACTGGGATTCTTTTATAGTGAACATGACATCATATCATGTGGTCATTTTCCACTAGTGGCTGGTCGTAGTTGGTCCTAGGTGTGGAAGACTAAGGTCAGGGAAGGAACGTAGGAGACCGTAGAAATATTCGTACAGAGGGCATCAAGGAGTTTGTCGGCGTTTGTAGGAGTTCATGATCATATTCGTGGAAGGTCGTAGGAGTTTGTAGATCAAAAAAATCTTGATTTTTTTTCTAAGGTCCTTTCAACTCGGCAGAGGACTCGGGAAAGTGGGACAGGCCCTTTAGTAGAGGACAGGCCTTTGTCTACATCAACTGGAGTGTATGGATTAGAAAGGGGGCTTAATGGTGAAGAAGAGATGAACTTTGTCAGGCTCCAACTCACTTCTTGTCGGGCTACTTTGGAACTGGCGACCTTCGAGTTTGCCAGCAGGCGAGAGGCTACAGCATTTGCTGACACCTTGGGGGGATTGTACCGGGCAGGAGCAGCTGAACCAAGATGATGAAGGAGAGTCCAAGCCTTCCTGCTGGAGTACCTCATGGTGGTTGTCGCCCTAATCGTGGTTGGCTTCTTCATGGTTGTTGTCTCCTTCATCCTGGCTTTTTTCATTGTGGCTCTCCTCGTTGTCATCATGGTTGTCCAATTTATCAGTTGCAGTATCTCTGAGGTTGACTTCTTTCCAACCATCCACATACAGGGAGTTGTTGCATGGTTGTCCATTTCCCTGAAGATAAGTGTCACACACACAGGTGAGATTTCTTGTTTTTATCGTGCCTCCTGTCACAGTTCTAACAACGTGAAGCTGTTGTGTTCCTTTGATACCTGTTCATCCTCTCTCGGTCCAAATGGCACATAGAATACGGTTCTGAGGAAAGATTCACAGCAGTGTCTTGGTTTTATGTTTCTCGTAAGGTGAAGTCGTACAATGCTTTGGGGGTTCTAATCACAGCTGTGCCACAAAGCACTGCCCTGGAATCCTGGGACTTTACTACCGCCCCCTCACTGTCACTTGAACCCTTTCCATGCCTCGTCCCAAAGAAGTTGTGTTGCATCGGATATCCCAGATCTTGAGTAGCATAGCTGACATGTGAAAAAGGTCCTTTGGCTGCAGCCGTCTGAAAATCTGTATAGTGTAGTTATATTATTGTGTAGTTATTGTATAGTGTAGTTACAGATTGTTACAGGAGATGCATCTGTAATAGTTCACTACTGGATTAACTGTGCAAGAGTCCTATGAGTAGTAAGCACTTTGTACCTCCCGCTGGAAAGAGCACGTAGTTTTCAAAGTCCAGAATGCTTATGACTTCACCAGGCTGCAGTTTGTTTTGTAGTTCTTTGAACTGTGCCTGTTGCCAGTCTGATGAAGGGCATGTGGACAGCTTCTGTTTTCAGGTCAGAAATGAATTCCTTCATTGTTCCTTGTTTTGTTATGATTGATCTTTTCTTTTTTCTCTTTTTTTTTTGCACTCAACATTTATTAACAAGACAAAGTACACGTACAAACAAGATATACAAATCACACAGCAGCTGTCAGCATCACATCAGATCATCCTTGAGTTCTGTCGCATAAGCATCATATTCACAGGCACCCAAGCAAGCTCATCATATTTAATCCTACTTAATATATAATCACCCGTTATGTTAAACCAGACACTTGTATGCCACTTGAAGAACTTATTTTGTCATTGATCGCCACTATGTATGCACTTATACACAGTCACAATCATGTCTGTACATATGGTTCCAAATACACATATACAATACCAGTCGAACTCCTCCCCTCCACTGGGGCTATGGAGAAATCATGTCCTTAATCAGTCTTGGTAGTTGTAGTAATGTTGTGTTGAGTTTAGCTGTTATGCTTTCCATCAAATATACACTTTTCAGACTTTCCCTCCACTGTTGAACATTTGGTGGCTTTACATTTCTCCATGACACTGTAATCATCTTTATAGCAATCAACAGCAACACCCCAAGCAAGTATGTCTGATTTTTGGTATCTATATTTTCTGGAGTCTCTCCTAGTATGAAGAATGCCGGCTCCAGAGGTAGATCCACTCCCAAGATTAGCTTGATCTCCGCCTGAATGTCTCTCCAATATTGATACAATTTGGGACAATCCCCAAAAATATGCGTAGGAGCTCCCGCAACGCAACTTCTCCCGCCCGTGTCACGGGGTTGGAACGACCCGGAGCGGGGCCGTAAATCGCCCGGCACACTGGGTGAGGCGGCGCCTAACGGCAGCGGCTCGACTGCAGTCCGTTTGTCTTTTTTTAATTTTTGTCTCGTTAAATATAGTTGTTTGTGGGGGTTTTTATACAGTTTTTAACTGTGTATATGTGGGGGGAGGGGGAAACTTTAAAAAATCTCTTCCCTGTACTGGAGACCCGACTTTTTCCTTGTCGGGTCTCCGTTGTCGTTGGGGCCTAGCTCCGTGGAGCGGCCTCCGACCGGGACGACCTGGGGGGCTCCAGTCGCGGAGCCTGCGGAGCTGCGGACTTACCATCGTGGGGCTGGTCGTCCTCGGAGCGTGAGGAGCGGTGGTGGCTCGTTGCTGCGGCCCGACTCCGGAGCTCCAGCTGCAGACCTGTGGACTGGGACATCGGGAGCTCGCGGGTCCGGGTGAGAGACCGCTTTCCGGAGCTCCCGCAATGCAACTTCTCCCGCCCGTGTCGCGGGGTTGGAACGACCTGGAGCGGGGCCGTAAATTGCCCGGCGCGGCTTTAATGGCCGCTGGACATTCCAGCGCCCGCCAGGGACTCCAACTTTGTGACTTTTGGGCCTGGAGCGAGGCAGTACACCGCCCGGCGCGGCCTCAACGGCAGTGGGACTTAACATTGCCCGCCTGGGGCTTCAACATCGGGAGAAAAATAGTGCAGGGGAGAGAAAAGACTTTGCCTTCCATCACAGTGAGGAGGAGATTCACTGTGATGGATGTTTTTCTGCAAATCGAATTGTTTGTGTGTCGTGTAGGAATTGTTTTGTTGTATGGCTGTGGAAACGGAGTTTCGTTTGAGCCTCTTTGAGGTTCAAATGACAAGAATAAAATCTAATCTAATCTAATCTAATCTTCCCACATTATCTCCAGCATAAATCTGAGGTGTTGCTGTATCTTGCTAACATAAGAGGAGTCTTAAATACTCTCATTCTAGTTTTCCATTCAAACTCCCTCCAGGCAGGGCTGTTTGTTAACTTATGAACCAAAAGATATGTCTTTTCCCACATTTCGTCAGTAATAATAATATTAATTTCCAATTCCCATTTCTGTTTCGTTTCTATAGTGTTTCCTTTTACATAATCTTGAAGTCCTTTATGTGGGATATCAGATTCTTTTTTATCACTCCCTCTATAGTCAACAGGAAAATCTTTTCCAAATTAGAAGGTAATTTACATATCTGCTCCCAATCTACATGTGTCTGCAGGTAATGCCGTATTTGGAGAAATCAAAAAAAGTCCATCCCTGACAAACCAAATTCTTTCTGAAGATGCTCCTATGATTTCGAAACTTCCCCACAAAAAAGCTGATCCACAGTAGTGAGCCCTTTGTCTGCCCAATTTCTGAAGCTATTGTCAATTTTGCTGGGTAAGAAATCAGGAATAGCAGCTATCTTCAGTGCTCTAGATATAGAGTTGAAGAGATTTAGTTGTTTTCTTATAAACAGCCAAGTTTTCATTGTGAATTTAATCCATTCATTATCAGTTTTCATTTCTTCCAGCTTGCTTGACTTAGGAATGGGAGCCCTGCCAGGGCAGTACTGGGGCATGAATGTTGCTCTATATTCATCCACCCCATTTCCTTATCATTTGTTATCCATGCTATCAGGGTCCTCAGCTGCGTTGCCCAGTAATAGTATTTAATGTTGGGCAAATTTAGGCCCCCTTTTTGTTTTGGTAGTAACAGTGTCTTGAGTCTAACTCTAGGTTTCTTATTTTGCCACACAAATCTTGATAGCTCTTTGTCCAACGCTTTAAATGCCACCACAGGGACCCCTACTGGCAAAGATTGAAATTAAAAAAGCAGTCGGGGCAAAACATTCATTTAAACAGCTTCAATTCTACCAATTAGAGATAAAGGGAGAATCTCCCATCTGAGCATATCTGCCTTTATCCCCTTTAGCAGCTTTCCATAGTTGGCTTCATACAGTATTGAGATGGAGGGGGTGATGACAATGCCTAGGTATCTGAAACCCTCCCTAGACCAATGAAACCTGACCTGATCATTTAGTTGCGAAGGCCATGTACCTGACAGCATCATTGCTTCCGATTTTGAATCAATTATTTTATAACCAGATACTACTCCATATTCCTTTAAAACTTGCATTAGGCAAGGCACTGAGGAAATAGGATTGCTCACATACAGCATGACATCATCTGCAAATAATGAAATTTTATGTTCCACCCCACCTATCATCTTTTATTACCCTCTATATGATCCTCTTGCCTAATGGTTTCAGCGAGCGGCTCTAAGCATAAATCAAAGAGCAGGGGACTCAAACTCTCCCTGTCTAACTCCCCGCTTCAATTAAAAAAACTCAGAGCAACACCCACTTACCCTCTTGACTTTGGATTTAAATATAGTACTTTCGCCCAATTTATAAATTTTGTGTGGAACCCCATCTTATCTAATGTATGTTCAAGATAGACCCAATCTACTCTGTCGAAAGCCTTTTGGGCATCTAAACTGAGTAACATTGAAGTCTGATGCTTCCTTTTTGCACATGCCATAATGTTAAGGACACGCCTGATATTATTGGCTCCTTGTCTACCAGGTATGAACCCTGTTTGGTCAGGATGTATCAGTTGTGTTATAATTTTTGGGATTTTCTTAGTGTAGCGCTAAGTATCTTTTGGTCATTACATAGGAGACTTATCGGCATCTAGTGGGATCTTTCCCTTCCTTATGGATAACAGAAATTATAGCCTCAGCCCATGATTTAGGTGGGTTACCTTCAGACAGGGCATAATTATAGACTCTGGCCAAAATCAGAGAGAGCTCATCCTTGTAACACTTATAAAACTCTCCCGGAATCCCATCAGTCCCCGGGGACTTGTTATTCTTTAATTTTTTATTGACTTCTTTTATTTCCTGCTCTTCTATTTGTGTTGTCATATTTATCGCTTCTTCTTGGGAAAGGGAGGGTATATTTAATCCAGAAAAGAAAGTTCTAATCTTTTCCTCCTTATCTATGATTTCAGGTGAGTCGTATAGTTGTTCAAAAAAGGATGCAAACGCTTCTGCAATTTCTCGTGGTTGTGAAACTAAATTTCTAGAGGTCGGGTGAGAAACTTTGGAAACCACTCGATTAGCTTGCTCCTTGCGCAGCTGAAAAGCCAAAAGGCGACTAGCCCTATTTCCCTTCTCGTAGTATTTTTGGTTTGAAAATCGCAGGGCTCCTTCCGCTTTGTATGTTAAAAGCTCTTCGAATTCATGTCTTTTTTGTTTTAGTTCGTTTAAAAGATTCTTATTTTTATTGTTATTTTTATGTTCTACTTCTAATACCTTTATTTTACTTTCCCGGTCAGATTGTTTCTTCCGCCGGTTCTTTCTTACTCTACTCGATATTTCGATCGTTTTACCCTTTATTACTGCCTTCGCGCCATCCCAAAGAGTGGATGGTGTTACTTCACTGTTGTCATTGTTGTCAAAGTACTCTTCAATACAGTTCCGGATTTCCTGAGTCACTACAGTGTCGGTCAGTAAAGAAATATTTGCTCTCCAGTACTTAAAACACTTTTCTGTTCCTAGCTCCAGGATGAGAATTATGGGCGCATGGTCACTGATTGTTATTGAGCCTATATTACAATCTACGACTTTATGTATATATTGTTTGGGGACACAGAACATATCAAAGCGTGAGTAGCTCCCATGCACGTTAGAAAAGAAGCTATAGTCCCTCCCCCTTGGGTTTTTATGTCTCCATGGGTCTACTAATCCTAGCTCCTCTAGCATGTTATTTAATGTTTTGGATTTTTTTGATTGATTGCGCTCATCTGCTAATCTATCCAGCCTCCCATCGAGAACAGCATTAAAGTCTCCACCAAGTATTATCATACCTTTGGCGTTTTCTGCAATTATATTTCCAATGTCTCTAAAGAAAGAGTGATCATCTTCCGTTGGTGCATAGATATTTAGTATCGATACTTCATTCCCAATAATTGTACCAATTACCATTACGTCTCTCCCCCGTGTGTCTTGGAGCACTTTCTCTGCGGAAAAAACTACATTTCTATTGAAAAGAATGGCCACCCCTCTCCTTTTCCCATAGGAGGCGCTAAATACCCCACTCTCTTCTAAGCTTTTTGTGTTCAGTTTTCACCAAATGAGTTTCCTGTATCAATGTGACTCCACATCCAAGGTTTTTGAGTTGACTCAGAATGTTTCTCCTCTTTATAGGGTGATTTAGACCGTGGACATTAGAGCTTACTATCTTTAAATTAGTCATTATCCGTCATTGTATATTCCACTAATTGCTTTCTGTACCATTTTTGTTTCTTACTCTGGTTGGCCTGTGAATGTCCGCTATACTCCCAATACGATTTACTGGACTGCGATGCTGTGATATTACTCCATACACAAAAGAACATTTGCAAAACAAACAAATGAGTGAACATTAGAACTTTGCACACAAGAAGGAAAAAAAAGGATACTTCCTACCTAACCAGCCCAGCTGGACACCCCGAACAAACTGGTGTGCCAGCTCCTCGTAGAAAGGAGAAGAGATGTGACTAGGTCTCTCCTGGGTAAGCCCACTTATCTGTAGTTGCAACTACGTAAGGTTGCTCAAAATCCCACTTTGGGAATCCTAAATTACAGTTATAAACTAAAATAAATGGCAGGTACAGCCTCACGCCCGAGAGAGCCCCCCTCAGTCCCTCTCTTAAATAGTGCATTTAAATCAAGTAGAAAAATAAAATACAAAACCAGCCTTGATATGTATTATTGAACATGTCATAGCTAGCCTTCTTCAAAACAACACAACAAAATATATACATATATTATTTATCTGCTTAATTGTGTCAATAGTCTTTTGCAGGCATTTTACCCTAGGACCCACGTTTCTGTAGTTGTTTCAAACCTGTCTATAGTCCTTCTCTTGTGATGCCCAGAATGGTGCGAAGTCATGACAAAGTTGTCATTCCTCTCTGCCCCCTGGTTTTCTTATTGACCACTGACCAGTGGTCCTGCAGCGACTCTCTGTTCAGCTCATCTCTGGACTCCATTCTGGTGGGGATCCCCATCTTCTCCAGTGTGGGCGCTGCCTCGATCAGTGTCTTGAAGGCCTTAACTCCGGAATCTAGGAAGATCCTGAGCTGCGCCGGGAATGGAGACTTGCCTCTGATGTTTTTCTCCCGCAGTTGCTCAATCACCTGTCGTACCTCCTTGCGCTTTCTCTGGACATCTGGCGAGTAATCTTGGTCAAAATAAACTCTGTCCCCCTCGTATGTTATCTGTCGTTGTTTCCAAGCCTGTTGCAACACAACATCGTTCGTGTAATAGTCCCAAAACCTGACTATTATGGATCTTGGTGGGGCTTGCGAGAGACCTGTGTGCTCTCTCAATATGGATAGTTAAATCTTCTAGAAGTTCTAGGGAGTTCCTGAACAGTTCAGTTACAAACCGGAGCATGTCATTTTTTCCCTTTCCCTCTGTATCTCCGTAAATCCGCAGATTCTTACGCCTCGCTCGATTTTCCAGGTCCGAGCATTTCTCCGCTAGCTTAGCCTCTCTGTGTAGCAGGTACTTGATAGCCCTCTCGTGTCGCATTCCCCTGTCTTCTGTTGAACTTACTCTGTCCTCCATTTCCTTCGATTTCCCTTCCAGTTTTTCAATTCGAACCGTTAAGTCCTTCATATTATCCTCCACTCTCGCTAGTCTCTGTTTAGTGTCTTCTGAAGTCTCTTTGTGTTCATTTCTCAGCTCGCGCAGCTCACAGTGAATTAGCGAGCCTTCCTTGTCGGACTCACCGTCGTCATGCGGGGAGTCGGTCGGATTTTGTCCTTCATTTTTTCCTTTTCCCCCGCGCTCGGACGCTTTATATCGGCTCATCATGTTTGGCTAGTCGCCAACACACCTATAGCAGCGTATGCCTTGATATTTGTTTTATACAGTGGCTTGCAAAAGTTTTCATACCCCTTGAACTTTTCCACATTTTGTCACGTTACAACCACAAACGTAAATGTATTTTATTGGGATTTTATGTGATAGACCAACACAAAGTGGTGCATAATTGTGAAGTGGAAGGAAAATGATACATGGTTTTCAAATGTTTTTACAAATAAAAAACTGAAAAGTGTCGCGTGCAAAAGTATTCAGCCCCCCTGAGTCAATACTTTGTAGAACCACCTTTCGCTGCAATTACAGCTGCAAGTCTTTTGGGGTATGTCTCTACCAGCTTTGCACATCTAGAGACTGACATTTTTGCCCATGCTTCTTTGCAAAATAGCTCAAGCTCAGTCAGATTGGATGGAGAGCGTCTGTGAACAGCAATTTTCAAGTCTTGCCAGAGATTCTCAATTGGATTTAGGTCTGGACTTTGACTGGGCCATTCAAACACTTGAATATGCTTTGATCTAAACCATTCCATTGTAGCTCTGGCTGTATGTTTAGGGTCGTTGTCCTGCTGGAAGGTGAACCTCCGCCCCAGTCTCAAGTCTTTTGCAGACTCTAACAGGTTTTCTTCCAAGATTGCCCTGTACTTGGCTCCATCCATCTTCCCATCAACTCTGACCAGCTTCCCTGTCCCTGCTGAAGAAAAGCATCCCCACAGCATGATGCTGCCACCACCATGTTTCACAGTGGGGATGGTGTGTTCAGGGTGATGTGCAGTGTTAGGTTTCCGCCCCACATAGCGTTTTGCATTTAGGCCAAAAACTTCAATTTTGGTCTCATCTGACCAGAGCACCTTCCTCCACATGTTTGCTGTGTCCCCCACATGGCTTGTGGCAAACTGCAAACGGGACTGCTTATGGCTTTTTTTCAACAATGGCTTTCTTCTTGCCACTCTTCCATAAAGGCCCGATTTGTGGAGTGCACAACTAATAGTTGTCCTGTGGACAGATTCTCCCACCTGAGCTGTGGATCTCTGCAGCTCCTCCAGAGTTACCATGGGCCTCTTGGCTGCTTCTCTGATCAATGCTCTCCTTGCCCGGCCTGTCAGTTTAGGTGGACGGCCATGTCTTGGTAGGTTTGCAGTTGTGCCATACTCTTTCCATTTTCGGATGATGGATTGAACAGTGCTCCGTGAGATGTTCAAAGCTTGGGATATTTGTTTATAACCTAACCCTGCTTTAAACTTCTCCACAACTTTATCCCTGACCTGTCTGGTGTGTTCCTTGGGCTTCATGATGCTGTTTGTTCACTAATGTTCTCTAACAAACCTCTGAGGCCTTCACAGAACAGCTGTATTTATACTGAGATTAGATTACACACAAGTGGACTCTATTTACTAATTAGGTGACTTCTGAAGGCAATTGGTTGCACTGGATTTTATTTAGGGGTATCAGAGTAAAGGGGGCTGAATACTTTTGCACGCAACACTTTTCAGTTTTTTATTTGTAAAAAAATTTGAAAACCATGTATCATTTTCCTTCCAGTTCACAATTATGCACCACTTTGTGTTGGTCTATCACATAAAATCCCAATAAAATACATTTACGTTTGTGGTTGTAACGTGACAAAATGTGGAAAAGTTCAAGGGGTATGAATACTTTTGCAAGCCACTGTATATGGCTGGTTTGAAGAGGGCCTCTCGGAGAGCAAGTCGGCTACACAACCCTCGCTATCATGGCGTCACCGGAAGTCCGATTGATCTTTTCTTGATTGATAATGATTTTGATTTGGTGTGGACAATCGATTCAACAAATTCCCAGCGATTACACTGCACTTGTTCATCTTCGCTCTCTCTTCTGATCAAGTCATCCAATTTCTTGATGCCACATTTGCTGCATTTCTTATTGATGCATCTTTGGTGGTGAATTTTGGAGCCTTGTGGCTTAGGACATGAAGTTTGTGAATGTGTACAGACTTTGGCAAATGCTATTGTTGGAAGAACGTGTTACAAGCATGTTCAGCTTCAGCTGCAAGTTCTCACAATATTCATACAAGCATCCTTGGTACTTAGCCTGTTGTCTGGCGCATACGTGCTTTGGACGAAGTGAATAAAATACTGATGCCGATACTGGTTTATCCAGGTGTGTCTTGTATTGCTGAGGGAGTACGGCAATGGATTGGTCCAGTATGTGCCTTGCTTTTCCAGTTTTCTTGCTCACAAGTTTCTTGTTGGGCAACTGTGTTGAGTTGACTTCGTAGAAATTTTTCACCTCTTTGATAGTGCTCAGACTTACTTTCATTGCTGAGTGCTATATTTAAGGAAATACCCATCTCCCTCTTTCCCCATTCCTGATGTCAAAGTCTCACAAATTCTAACCCATTGCTTCCACAATAATCTGAGCCACATGTTTAACTCTCTAATCTTAGCAACCCTGTGCCAATTTGCTCACGGCTCACGTAGCAATCCAGAGATTATTATCTTTTTCGTTCTGTTTTTTTAATTTAGTCCCTAGCTCCTCACATTCCCTCAGCAGAATCTCTTTCCTTGTTCTACCTACATTATTGGTACCAACATGGACAATGACAACTGGATCTTTCCATTCCCATTCCAAATTCCTCTGCAGGTCAGATGAGATATCCCAAACCCAGACACCAGGCAGCGACACTATGATTCAATACTTTTTTGGCAAACGTACCTAGTTACAGTGAAATGCTTTGTTTTGCATAAAACCTGGTCAAATTGTACAGCAGACCTCACCTAAGCATTACACAAGTGTCGCCACGTGCCTGACGCCAGCAAACTTGCAAAAGTTAACCATTAAAAGCTATACGTTCGGGGGGGGAGAGGTTAGAGTCGATAAGGGGAGTGGTGGCTGATGTCCTGCCGGCAGTTGGGAATGAAAAGGTCTAAAGAGGGTAGAGGACCATCCGCGGGAGTCCAAGAGGAGGGCGTATGTTGGAGAAGGGTTCATCACTGGATGTTGATGACTCCTTCTCATAGAAAAAGGCACGGAGACGGAGGCGGCGGAAGAACGGATCTACATCATTGCGGACCCGGAACTCGTTGGTGGGCGGAGGGGAACAAAGGTGAGGCCTCTGCTGAGGACCGACCGTTCCGTACCAGAAAGGGGGAGGTCAGGGGGGATGGTGAACATAGTAACATAGAAAACATAGAAAATAGGTGCAGGAGGAGGCCATTCGGCCCTTCGAGCCATTCATTGTGATCATGGCTGATCGTCCCCAATCAATAACCCTTGCCTGCCTTCTCCCCATATCCCTTGATTCCACCATCCCCTAGAGCTCTATCTAACTCTCTTAAATCCATCCAGTGATTTGGCCTCCACTGCCCTCTGTGGCAGGGAATTCCACAAATTCACAACTCTCTGGTTGAAAAAGTTTTTCCTCACCACAGTCCTAAATGTCCTCCCCTTTATTCTAAGACTGTGGTCCCTGGTTCTCGACTCGCCCAACATTCGGAACATTTTTCCTGCATCTGGCCTGTCCAGTCCTTTTATAATTGTATATGTTTCCATAAGATCCACCCCCCCCCTCATCCTTCTAAACTCTAGTGAATACAAGCCTAGTCTTTTCAATCTTTCCTCATATGACAGTCCCGCCATCCCAGGGATCAATCTCGTGAACCTATGCTGCACTGCCTCAATCACACGGAAATCCTTCCTCAAATTAGGAGACCAAAACTGTACACAATACTCCAGATGTGGTCTTACCAGGGCCCTATACAACTGCAGAAGAACCTCTCTACACTTATACTGAAATCCTCTTGTGATGAAGGCCAACATTCCATTAGCTTTCTTCACTGCCTGCTGTACCTGCACGCCAACTTTCAGTGACCGGTGTACAAGGACACCCAGGTCTCGCTGCACCTCCCCCTTACCTAACCTAACCCCATTGAGATAATAATCTGCCCCCTTGTTTTTGGCACGAAAGTGGATAACCTCACATTTATCTATATTATACTGCATCTGCCACGCATCTGCTCACTCACTCAACCTGCCCAGGTCACCCTGCAACCTCCTAACATCCTCTTCACAGTTCACACTGCCACCCAGCTTTGTGTCATCCGCAAACTTGCTAGTGTTGCTCCTAATTCCCTCTTCCAAATCATTAATATATATGGTAAACAGTTGTGGCCCCAACACCGAGCCTTGCGGCACTCCACTCGCCACTGCCTGCCATTCAGAAAAGGACCCGCTCACTCCTACTCTTTGCTTCCTGTCTGCTAACCAATTTTCTATCCATGTCAACACCCTACACCCAATACCATGTGCTCTAATTTTAGTCACCAGTCTCCCGTGCGGGAACTTATCAAAGGCTTTCTGAAAGTCTAGATACACTACATCCACTGGCTCCCCTTCATCCATTTTACTTGTCACATCCTCAAAAAATTCCAGAAGATTTGTCAAGCATGATTTTTCTTTCATAAATCCATGCTGATTTGGACTAATCCTTTTACTGCTATCCAAATGCCCCATTATTACCTCTTTAATAATTGACTCCAGCATCTTTCCCACCACCGAAGTCAGGCTAACTGGTCTGTAATTCCCCGTTTTCTCTCTCGCTCCTTTCTTGAAAAGTGGGATAACTAGCTATCCACCAATCCACAGGAACTGATCCTGAATCTATTGAACATTGGAAAATTATCACCAATGCATCCACTATTTCTAGAGCCATCTCCCTGAGGACCCTGGGATGCAGTCCCAGGCCCAGGGAATTTATCATCCTTCAGTCCCATTAGCCTACCCAATACTATTTCTCGCCTAATGAAAATTTCTTTCAGTTCCTCTACCCCCTTAGATACTCTGTCCTCCATTACATCTGGGAGATTGTTTGTGTCTTCCTTAGTGAAGACAGATCCGAAGTACCTGTTCAACTCTTCTGCCATTTCCTTGTTCCCCATAATAATTTCACCCGTATCTGCCTTCAAGGGACCCACATTTGACTTTGCTACTCTTTTTCCCTTAACATATCGAATTATTTTTCCCTTAACATATGGCAAGGATGGGGGTTGGGGTCGGGGGAAGGCAGGTGAGTGGAAGGAGGCCGAGGCAATGTCTGGTGGGTGTTCAGAGAGGGGGGGGGGCATGAGGACTATTGTGTGGGTGGGGAGTAGCTGAGGTCACCTGGCTAAATGGGGAAGGGGAAGACTCAGTGGAGCCCCCACTGAGGTTCTCTGTAGGGGGGGGAGCAGTAGGACCCAGCACAGTCCAACCACGTGGCATGAGAGTCTGCATCGTGGAAACTGTGGGCCTGGTGCTGATCCTGGGACTCGGGTAAGTCGACAGTTGTGGCCCGCTGGTGGACGGTGGAATGGCCCCGGGTAAGCCGTGCAGGTGGACGACGGCGGCATCTTCGGTGGTCCGGGCCTGAGATCAGCCAGGAAGGCGGTGAGTGTTGGTGCTGCTCCTCGTGGCAGCAATGGCATTGCGGGACTGGGCCTCTTGGTGTTCAGGCAGGCAGGCGGTGCGGGCCAGCAGTGGAGCCCCAGGCTTGCGGGCAGTCACGTTGTGGAGTGTCGGTGGCAGGTGGAATGTCGGTGGAGTGTCTGTAGGCGAGCTTTGTGGAGTCCAGGTAGAAACGGAAACGTTTGTTGAGGGCGTGGGTCTGGCATTGGATAAAGTGTAGTTGGCATCCATTGTGGGTCTGGTTGAGTGAGGCCTGGAGCAGTGGGAAAGTCAGAGCGAGGGCCTGTTGGTGCCGGCGCTTTGCAGCCAGAGTAGAACGCAGGGCACGGAATAAGAACTGTTGTGAAAAGCGGCAGATCGACTGTCAGAACCTATAGTCCGGGTTGGGTCCGAAGTGGGAGGTCTGGAACTGGAGCTGGAATCCACGAGGTAAAAGATGGGGGCACAGGCAAGTCCCGAGAAAACAAACGTGGCTGTGGTAATGGGTCTGGGTTAAGACGTGGTCGTAGTCGGAGGGAAGGAGGAATCACTGGGGGAGCAGTGAGAGAGGATTTTGCTGAAGTCTCGTCGGAGAGAGGAGAACGTCTTCAAAGTAGACATACCTCGAGGAGATATCGCAGTGGAGAGTAGAAAAAAAGTTATTAGTAAAAAAAAGTTTTCCCTGGGCAGGAGCTCAGAAAAACACGTCCCTACATGTCACTGCTCACCAGCACCCCCCTATTTCCCATATTTCTGAACAATGGAAACTAAACTCCTAAGCCTCTCACACCTCTTCACAATTCACACCTCCCTCTCAATCTCCAAGGCTATCACGCTTGCTCCCGAACAATGGCTAAAGGCTCCGAAGCGCCCTTGCATTCTCGCACTTCTTGCACACAATTGCGCAATCACTCCATTCAATCTAGTATCCGAGTTCTTCTACTGTCTCCCACAAATTCACACAATTTCAACTTTACAATTTCCACAGTCCTCAGTCATCCAAAGATCAAGGTGCTCCAGGAACAATCAAACACAGTCACAATCAAACACGTTCCCGCAGCCTGTTTCCTATACCCAAAGCAAGCTCAATCATGCAAATGAGCTCCAAACACGCAAGCAAGACCATACATAGACAATAAATTACACCACTTATTATTATCATACAAAACCACACTCCTATATAAACCACAAGCATTCGTCTAATATCGCATTTGTTAACCGTACAGTTCCAAAAGCAAATCACAGTGTATTTTAATCCCTCCTCGTGGTGTGCTCGGTCAACGGAACAATCCCTCCCCCGACACAGCGATCGGAAAGATACGAACCCCTGGCCGAACAATCACAAGTCGGACTCCAATTATAACAACAGTCCCAATCAAACCATGTTCTTATACAGTCGATTTAAACTATTATTACAACAGTGTATCTAACATTCAAAATTTAAATCAAAGGCAATACACAGTAAATACAATGCAACAACGACAGTCTTAAATACACTTTTTAAATGTAGCTTCACAAATTTTAACTATTAACAAGTCTCACAAAGTATTTATACACAAGTTAACTTGGAAAGAGAGATATGTACACTTTGAATTAACCAGCACCTCAATATGAGGTTCTGAATATTAGTAAATTTGAATCGAAGAATTTTCAGTACATTATTCTTTATTCAACCCGCCTAGGTTCACATTTGCAAGGGCGCCCCTTTGCTACCTGCTAAGTATCGGGTGTCAGCGTGTAATCTTTTCACGCTGGTAGTCGATGCCGATTTTTAGAGCCCCTTTCCAATCTGCGCCGCCAGCAACGATGCAGTACTTTGCCTCTTAGTACTGTTTAAACCCAGTTTTGTTTTCCAATATCCAGCCAATTCTGGGCAGGGCCTCCATCCACTGGCGTTTTACGGGCCTTTAACCCAAAGGAGAGGGACTTGAACCCAACCCTACGTTTTACGGGCCTTTAACCCAAAGGAGAGGGCCTTTAACCCAACCCTAGGTCCTAGCAGCAGCTGCAGCTGTTGACTAAGGTTAAGTTTTATGGGCCTTTAACCCAAAGAAGAGGGCCTTTAACCCAACCCTAAGAAGGGGGCCTCTAACCCCAAAGGCACGAATGCCCCCAGTGCTTGCTAGACTCTTGTTCTACGATCTTGTTGGGACCCTTTCCCAAGTTCGCGTATGATCGATATGGTCCGACTAGCGAAGTGGGGAAAAACGATGCAAAAACCGCACCGTGGCGCCGATTTCTTCACTCGGGATTGGGAACAGCTCAACACCGTTAATCGCAAACTTGTGTTTGGAGATCCGTTGAGATCCCGGATGAGTCCCCAATGTAAATACGCTCCTAAAGCTTACCCCCCTCGTTTAGTTCAGTAAAAACACTGATTCAAGCACTGGACCAACTAATCTTTATTTTTAGAACAAACACAAATTACCATATACGATACCCAACCACCGTGGGTTCGATCCTTGTCTCTGCCTGGCCAAGCCCTTCAGCCGCGTGCAAGCAGACACTGCCCAAAAGGTCACGCAGTCCCAAGGGCCCGTCCAGAAGATCGACACCAATCTAAGTGGGGGCTACCTGTTATAGGTCCACGAACCTTGAGGGACCGAACTACATAGGGGTGGTTCCCCTTACAATACAATCATACATATCAATTACATCAATACATTATTGACAGTTCCCCAACCCAATTACAGAGAGTCTTAAACAATGTTTCTTATAGAAGCTTCTGGAAGGAAGTCCGGTTAACTGAATAATGCAACATTTACCCTGGAACACAAAAAAATACTGCCAGGGCTTAACACTCTGGCCAATCAGCAAACAGCAGGATAACTGCCTTGCAACATTATTTACATTATTTACAATCCCTTTGCAGTAATCCAATCAAACTCATGCATTTACAATACCTTGGAGTTCCTCTGCAAGATTCTCATACATACTAACAATTGCAAAGATACTTGGACCTTCCTTATCTGAGGTATTGATCTGGGACCTAGACTTCCCGGCACCAGCTAGCAGCCTGTGGCTTCTTATACAGAAATGGCTAAAAGGCCTTGTGAATGCATGAATCCTTTGCTTTATTTTGGCTCTATTTTGGCCATGATTTACACGTGTAAAGTGGTGATTGGGGAGTAGATGGGGAAGGGTCCAGTCTTTGCAGACAGGAGTCGGGCTGTAAGTAGGTGTGAAGTGGTGATTGGGAAGGAATGGGTGGGGTGGGGGGGGGGGGGGTACCAGGGTTATGTTTGTCTATCAAACATGCAGTAGAACTCATTCAGGTCGTTGGTCAGCTGACGATTGTCCAACGAGCGGGGGTTTTTCCTCTTGTAGCTAGTGATTTCTTGCAAGCCCTTCCACACTGAAGAAGCGCTATTAGCTGAGAACTTGCTCCTCAACTTCTCAGAATACCTTTCCTTGGCAGCTCTGATTCCTCTTCTCAACTTGTACTTGGCCTACCTGTAGAGATCTGGATCCCCGCTCCTGTAGGCCTCCTCTTTAGACTGGCCAAGCTGTCCGAGTTCTGCTGTAAACCAAGGCTTGTCATTTCTTAACCTGATCCGGGTCCTAGTGGGAATGCAACTGTCCTCATAAAAGCTAACATATGATGTCACAGTGTCTGTATATTCATCGAGGATTGTAGTTGCTTCCCTGAACACATTCCAATCAGTGCCGTCAAAGCAGGACTGTAAGGTTCAATGCCCTCGCTTGTCCACTTTTAAAATCTTCTTCTTCTTCTTCTTCTTGCATATGGCGTGCACAGCCTAAAGTTGTAGGACAACTTGTTCTATTTGATCTTATTTGATTGTGCACGCCAGGTTGATTGCTTTCGTCGAAACAGGGCAGACCACGTGAAGGTTGCAATCTCCCACCCCTTTAAATGTTCTGACCACAGGCTTAGCAGATTTTAGTTTCTGCCTGTAGGTCAGAATTAGGTGAACTAAACAATGATCAGAGAGTCCCAGAGCCACACGGGGAACAGAGCGAAATGCATTCTTCTTCTTTCGTGTCCTTAAGCTATATAGTGGCTCGCCATTGCAATACACATAGTTGTGCTATTGGAGTGTTAAGTGCAAGGTCTGCAGTAGTACATGGATTATCCAGCAATGGGCATTGCAGTGGGTGTTGCATTGTCTGGGTCTGTGTGGGGTCACAGTAGAGGCGTTCACGTTGTGACCCCTGTCAAGTTCCATGTATGCTCCATGTAACTTGCTAATTCTACTACCACCTTAGTGCTATTAGCGCTCTCACACCTCAGCTGTAAAGACTCACAATGCGTTTTCCGATGTAATGTAACAATGATCGAGTGTTCTCTCACCTCTGGTGGGGCAGGTAACGTGATGTCTGTATTTTGGAAGCTCTCGGCTGAGGTTAGCCTTGTTAAAATCCCCCAATACAATGACCATGGAAGTCACTCTACTATCATTGCCTGGTTAGCGAGTTGCGTTTGCGCCTCACGTACGCAGGCTTAGGGGAGGGGGATATAAACTCTAGCGAGAATAAAAGAGGTAAATTCCCACGGAGAATATTCCAGATTAGGAGAACAGAAGTTAGACAGTACTGTGATGTCGCTGCACCGGCTCTGGTTAGTATAGAAGCATATTCCACGCTGCCTCGCTGATTTCCCCGCTGCCTCCGCTTCGCAGTCAGCTCTGATTAGTTGAAAGCCAGCCAGTTGCAGCGCATTGTCCGGGGTCAACTCACACAGTAACTTGCCAACCACAGATGTTAGGCTCACTGCTCAATAGTTCCCAGGCTATTTAAATTTTTCTGTATAATAAAATATCTTTATACGCGGATGATATATTATTGTATATTACAAAACCTCAAATCACTATACCAAATATATTAAATTTAATTGAAGACTTCGGATCTTTTTCTGGATATAGAATAAATTGGAATAAAAGTGAAATTATGTCAATAAAACCGAAAGATTCAACACATCTTTTAAAATTCCCTTTTAAAATAGCTGTATCCAGCAGAAAGTAGTCTATACGTGAGTATGTCTTATGTACCATTGAGTAAAACGAATATTCCCTGCCAGTTGGATTCACAATTCTCCAAACATCTGCTATATTAGTGTTATTTATATAGGTATTGAGGAGTTCCCCAGTTTTCGATTTCATATTCCCTCTCTGTTTTTGACTTGATTTATCTAAGTACGGATCTAAAACACAATTAAAGTCTCTGCCTATTATAACATTTTGATAGTTTGACTCTGCAATTATATTGAAGATTTTATTGAAAAAGTGGGGGTTATCAAAGTTAGGGGCATATATATTTACCAAAGTAAGTGGAGTGTCATGGATTTCTCCATTAACTATTAGGTATCTCCCTTCTATATCTGTTATAATATTCTTTGCTTTAAATGGTATACCTTTTCTTATGATAATTGACGTGCCTCTAGATTTTGAAGTGAATGAAGAGTGGTATGTTTGACCTATCCATTTCGCCCTCAGCCTAACTTGGTCCTGAGGTTTTAGGTGTGTTTCTTGTAGGAAGGTAATGTCAGAATTATACATTTTTAGCTGAGCTAATATCTTACCCCTTTTGATAGGTTCGTTAATACCTCTTATATTCCAACTACAAAATGAGATTCCTCCTAGGTTCTTTTGTGTGGTGTCATGCATTTTGAATAATTATAGTACCTTTGAATCTTGTGGTGCGTCCATGTCCCAGGTCTTTAGGTATTGGGGGAGTTTTTGAATTATTAACTTTTGCTGGTATGTCCATTTTACTCTTATCACTAAACACAAAACACAAACAAGTGATTTTATGTGATAAAAAAAAACTAAAAAAGTGAGGCTACAGTGTCTGATATAGTCGGCACTGTAGCGAGTGTCCCACCTGTAGGTGGGAAAAAACCTTGTTTTGACTTCCATTGCGTTGTTACTCAACTAGCTCTGCTCTCTTAGTTAATCATAACATATTAAAATATTAAAACGAGGCCTCACATTCAGATATATAATACAATTTTACCCTGATATTTCCTTATAACATATATATATATCAGAGTTTAATTATTAAACCAATATTTTTGATTTCAATAAGAATCAACTGTTGGTTGAAGGGGTTAACGAGACGTGCTCCTGGACATAAGCCAGGAGCTCGTTTCTCATCCCCTCCTCCCGCTTATAGACAAGGTTACAATTTATTAAAAATTCATATTAGTATGTTAGTTCATTATTTATTTATTTTTTTGTTAGTATTCTAATCTAACCTGCATAACTTTTTAAGTTGTTAATAGGATAAGTTCTTACAATTGGTTATAACATTTTAATCAATAAGCAATTATTTTCTGATTCATATTCCAACTGTTCAGTTGTTTACACGTTTTGAACAGAAAATGTCCTTGATTCAACATTCCAGAGATAACAGTGTAACTATCCCCAGACAAACATAGCTGAGAATTATTCGGATCTGCCAAAGCTCCCTTTTATTTCTGTTTTTCAACGATCGTTTGGGCATATTTGAATGCGTCTTCAGGCTTAACAAATGACTTTTCAAGACCATTAAAGGAAATACGCATTTTCGCGGGATAAAAAAACCCAAATCTGACCCCTTCTCTCCCTCTTAAAAGATCTTTAACCTTATCAAATTTGTTTCTTTTTTGCACAATTTCATACGGGTAGTCCCTGAATATCTTAATAGTGTCCTTGTCCAGCCGCAATTGTACACCATATTTGATTTTACTCATAACATATTCCAGTTCTGCAGTATCTCGAAATTTCACTATAATATGTCGTGGATAAGCTTTTCCCGCACCAGATCTTTTTCCAAATCTTGGGACACGATGAGCCACTTCGATTTTCGGTTCCTTGGAAAGATTCAACAGTTGTTTCAACAAGCCCATGGCAAATTCACGTACCTGTTCCCCTTCTGCCCCCTCTGAAACACCAAGAATTCTCAAATTCTGGCGTCTAGAGCGAGCTTCCAGGTCCAGGCATTTGACTGAGACTTTCTCTAATTGAGTCCCCATTTGTAGTGACGCTTGTTCGTTTTCTCGCCTCATTTGCTCATGTTCTTGCCTCAATTTCGCCATGTCTTCAACCAGTCGAGCCGTATTTTTCTCCAATTCCGTAATTGTGTGCATACTTGCAGCTACTGTTTCAAGTACAGCCGTGAACTTATCCGTAGTACTTACATCCATCTTATCCATTTTATCTGATAGTCCATCTTTCACCTCATCAATTCGTTTATTCATAATGTCCAGTAAATCCGTCATATTCTTCTGGTTACCAGCATTTAAATCCTTCATCATCTTCTCCATTCCTTCCATCATTTTTGCCGAATTTTCCTTCATTTCCTTCTTATCTTCCACCCTATTATCCGAGATCTCATCTTTCAAATTTTTCATTGATTTCTTCAAGTCATCAAAGTCTTTCTTAGATCTTGTATCCATTTCTGCAGCCACTTCAGAGACTTCAGAGGTAACTTCTGCTTCAAACTTTTTCAACAGCTTATTCACTGTTCTCTGAGGGCTCACAGCTGGAGGCAATTTACTCATTTAAAGGGCTTCAAACCACCGTTTAAAACATCGCGTTTAACGATGACGTCATCAGCGCGGTAACCAGAAGCTCCGGTAAGGTTTTTAAAAACAATCCCGATTTTCGGACCCGTTTTACACGATAAATCGTGACGTTTTTCGGGAGTGGAGCTGGGTGCACGTCTGTTAGTCCAACATGACGCCACCGGAAGATGTGGCGTCATGTTGCCCCACATCTCTAACCATTTCCTATCCATGTACCTGTCCAATGTCTTTTTTATGTATCTGCCTCAACTATGTCCACTGGCAACTCATTCCATCTGCCCTTTGTGTGGAAAGGTCGCCCCTCAAATTCATAATAAATCTTTCCCACTTCACCTTAAACTGGTGCCATCTGCTTCTTGATTCCCTACTCTAGGTAAAAGACTGTGCATCTACCCTATCTATTCCCCTCATGATCTTATACACTACAAGATCACCTCTCATTCTACGCTTCAAGAAATACACAGCCTGCCCAATCCCTCCTTATAGCTCAAGCCTCTTGTCCTGGCAACATCCTCGTGAATCATCTTGGCACTCTTTCCAGCTTAACATCTTTCTATCGCAGGGTGACCAAAACCAAAGATCCTATGGCGAGCAAGATAGTCCACTCCTGCTAAATGCAATGGGCTGACATGTAGTACGCAACGGAGGCCATTTCTTCGTCCATTTCAGTAACCCGACCCGACTTTGTATATTCCTCTCGCATTGTAATCAGCGTTGCGGGGGAACAGTTTGTGTGTGTGTGATATAGGGTTAGATTCATAATTCTGTTCATTAATAATTCTGATAAATTTTGTTAAAGATTAATATGTTAACAAATGATGATTCTGTTAATTGTCTTTTTTAATGTTTTTTTTTTTAACTTTTCTTTTTAAATGGCTCATGTGCTGTGTTTGAGTTTATTTTTGTATTACACTTGCACTCTGTAATTCATCTAATCACACTGTTCACAACTGCGGTATTTGGAAAAATAATAGCAATTT
Source organism: Malacoraja senta (assembly GCA_038087875.1). NCBI lineage: Eukaryota > Metazoa > Chordata > Chondrichthyes > Rajiformes > Rajidae > Malacoraja > Malacoraja senta. The sequence goes on along the minus strand of CM075977.1, from coordinate 59,789,423 downwards.
GAAGATTCCAGTTGCTCTACTCTTTGGAATGTTCCTTAATGTTTCTTAATGATTTTTTGTGTCTATGGAATTGTTTTTCAACAATAAAATGGATCCGGTCTTCCCAATAGCTAGAGAGTGGAATGAGATCTGTCTGTAATGGTGGGGTTATCTAAATTAAGTATTTAACAAAATAAAATTTGTTTTGAGCTAGATTAAAAAATGATGTATAATTTAAAGATGGTTTTATTCAGCGACCATACAACTGATTAGATTGTGTAGGAAAGAACACACATACACACATATACAAATGTGATATAGATTTATATAATCATATAACACAGACATATATATTTCTCCAGGTTTTTATATATAATGATTTTTTTTTTTAAATTTTTATTTATTAGAAGTACATTACATTACAACCACATACATTAATACTCGTCATTTATATCTTCTTACAATTAATGTACTCCCTTTATTTATTTTTTTACACTAGAAAAAGAAAAGATTGAAAGAAAGAAGAAAGTGAAGGAAAAAGTGCAAGTGTAGAAAAGTGTAGAAAATGTAACAACAAAAAAGGATGAAGACCCTATAAGAGCGAAATTAAAAACAAAAAGAAAAAGAGTTAAGAAATAGGCCCTAAGAAAAGAGAAGAGAAAGAGAAAAAAAGAGAAACAAATGTTTTTTTTTTGAGCATCACGTAAATAGGACATACCAACTCTTCAACTATCATCCCCCCTTACCTGACCTCAATTTTTTATTTTTTTAAAGTACTTTTGCACCCTATGTTTGTAATAATTCTATAAATGCAGACCACGTCAGGTGGAAGTGATCTGGTTTACCTGCTAGGAGGAGTCTTATCTCTTCTAGGTGTAATGTTTCAAACATATTTGAAATCCACATATTTATAGTTGGTATTGGAGCCTTCTTCCAAAATTTTAGAATTAGCTTTTTTCCAGTTATTAACCCATAGTCCATTAATTTCTTTTGAAACACATTTTGTTCTGGATCATCTTCCGTTATTCCGAAGATAATCCATTCTGCTTTGGGTATCAGTCTTGTTTTAAATAACTTTGTAAAGATTTCAAAAATTTCATTCCAAAATTTTTGAATTTTTGTACAGAAGACAAATGAGTGCGCTATAGTTGCTTCTTGGGATTGACATTTATCACAAATAGATGATACGTTTGGGAAAATTTTATGAATTTTAGTTTTCGAATAATATAATCTATGTAAAATTTTAAATTGTATTAAAGTGTGTCTTACATTAATCGAGCATTTATGCACGTTTAATAAGTATTCATTCCAACTTTCCTTTGAAATTTTAATAGCTAACTCTTGTTCCCAGTCTCTTCTGATACCCTCCGTAGGTGGTATTTGTACATTTAAAATAATATTATACAAATATGATATTAAGTTTGCTGATTCCGCTTTTATCTGCATTGCCTCGTCCAATACATCTACTGGATTATTATAATGATCTTTTGTATATTTTTTCAAATAGTCGCATATTTGAAAGTATTTAAAATATTGATTATTTCCGAGTTTATATTTTATTTGTAATTGTTGAAATGAAAGTAATTTTCCAGTTTCATACAAGTCACCAAGCGTTTTAATTCCTAGTCTATCCCATTGTGTATAAGCTTTATCTATAATAGAAGGACTAAACGAAGGGTTATTGACTATAGGTAATAAAAGTGATAAGTTTCTTAATTTTAAATTTTGTTTTATTTGTTTCCAAATACGGATTGTACTATGAATAATTGGGTTCTTATTATAGTTTATGTTATTCAGTTTCATTGGAGAGAGGAGGATCGCTCCAATGTTTCTAGAGGAGCAATCCTCTTTCTCCATTACAATCCAGTCTACTTGCTGGGCGGAGTTATCCATCAGTTGAATCATGTTTTTAATATTTACTGACCAATAATAATACATAAAATTAGGTAGTGCTAGACCCCCCAATACTTTAGGTTTATTCAGATGGTTTTTTTGTATTCTATGTGATTTATAGTCACATATAAAATTAGTGATATCTGAGTCGAGTTTTTTAAAAAACTTCTTAGGTAAGTATATAGGAATTGATTGAAATAGGTATAAAATTTGTGGTAAAAAGATCATTTTTATTGCGTTTATTCGGCCTATTAAAGACATCGGGAGCGTTTTCCAGAATTTAATTAATGTATTCAGTTTATTAAGTAGTGGGTCAAAATTTGCCCTGAACATACCTTGATATGTTCTGGTAATTTCGATTCCCAAATATTTAAATTTTTCTGTAGCTATTTTAAAAGGGAATTTTAAAAGATGTGTTGAATCTTTCGTTTTTATTGACATAATTTCACTTTTATTCCAATTTATTCTATATCCAGAAAAAGATCCGAAGTCTTCAATTAAATTTAATATATTTGGTATAGTGATTTGAGGTTTTGTAATATACAATAATATATCATCCGCGTATAAAGATATTTTATTATATGAGTCTTTAGTATTATATCCATGAATATCAGGGTGTATTCTAATTTTTTCTGCTAGCGGTTCAATAATGAGAGCAAACAGCTGTGGTGATAATGAGCATCCTTGTCTATTTCCCCTTGATAGTTGAAATTTCGAGGATAATATGTTATTAGTAAGTATTCTAGCTGTAGGTTTGTTATATAGTAACGTAATCCATAAAATAAAATTCTCTCCCAGTTGAAATTTTTGTAATACTTTATCCATATAATTCCATTCTACTTGATCAAATGCTTTTTCAGCATCCAGCGAAATAATTGATAATTCTTGATCTTCAGATTTGTGTGAGTGCATTATGTTGAGTAGACGTCTCATATTATTAGAAGAGTATCTCTTAGGGATAAACCCTGTCTGATCTGGGTTTATTAATTTACTAATGTATTTACTTAATCTTCTAGCTAATGTTTTCGCTAATATTTTTTGATCTGTGTTTAACAATGCTATAGCTCTATATGAGCCAGGTTCTTCTAAATCTTTATTTTTCTTAGGTATTAATGTAATCGTTGATTCCGCTAATGTATCAGGTAGTATTCGTTTTTTAAAAGCGTATTGGTACATTTTTTGTAATCTTGGTATTATTTTATCATAAAAGCTTTTATAAAATTCATTAGTAAATCCATCAGGGCCTGGTGTTTTTCCATTTTTTAATGAGTTTATTGTATCTTCTAATTCCTTAATTGAGATTTGTGCACCCAGTTCCTCTTGTTCCTTCAGCTCTAACTTTGGAAGATTACAGGTATCCAAGAACTTTGTGATATTATTGGAATCAATTATCGTTTTAGATGTATACAAATTCTCGTAAAATTGCGCAAATCTTTTATTAATATCCTTCGGTGTTGTTAATAATTCCCCTTTATCTGATTTGATCTTTGGTATAGTATGTTCCTTTTCTCGTTTTTTTAGCTGGCGAGCCAAAAGTTTATGCGGTTTATCCCCAAATTCAAAGTGCTCTTGTTTTGTAATTTGAAAAAGTCTTATAAGTTTGGCAGATAATAATTTATTTAATTTAAATTTTAAAATTATTATTTTATTATGTTTATCTATTGATGGATCTTTAGCATTATCTATATCCATTTGTCTAATAAGTTCTTCTAACTGTCTTTGTTCATTCTTATTCTTTTTATTTTGAAAAGCTTGATATGAAATTATAATACCCCTAATGTATGCTTTAAAAGATTCCCAAAGTAAAGTAGGCGATATATCTGAAGTATCATTTGTTTGAAAAAAGACCTCCATTTGTTCTTTTAAATATATACTCGCTTGTGGATCTTTTAAAATTTGAGAGTTAAATCTCCAGAATGAATTATTCTTAGACAATCCTTCCAGTTTTAAAAAGAAAGTGAGTGGAGAATGGTCTGAAATTGAATTTGTATGGTATATTGCATTAGATGTTTGGGGGATTAATTTTGTATCCAGCAGAAAGTAGTCTATACGTGAGTATGTCTTATGTACCATTGAGTAAAACGAATATTCCCTGCCAGTTGGATTCACAATTCTCCAAACATCTGCTATATTAGTGTTATTTATATAGGTATTGAGGAGTTCCCCAGTTTTCGATTTCATATTCCCTCTCTGTTTTTGACTTGATTTATCTAAGTACGGATCTAAAACACAATTAAAGTCTCCGCCTATTATAACATTTTGATAGTTTGACTCTGCAATTATATTGAAGATTTTATTGAAAAAGTGGGGGTTATCAAAGTTAGGGGCATATATATTTACCAAAGTAAGTGGAGTGTCATGGATTTCTCCATTAACTATTAGGTATCTCCCTTCTATATCTGTTATAATATTCTTTGCTTTAAATGGTATACCTTTTCTTATGATAATTGACGTGCCTCTAGATTTTGAAGTGAATGAAGAGTGGTATGTTTGACCTATCCATTTCGCCCTCAGCCTAACTTGGTCCTGAGGTTTTAGGTGTGTTTCTTGTAGGAAGGTAATGTCAGAATTATACATTTTTAGCTGAGCTAATATCTTACCCCTTTTGATAGGTTCGTTAATACCTCTTATATTCCAACTACAAAATGAGATTCCTCCTAGGTTCTTTTGTGTGGTGTCATGCATTTTGAATAATTATAGTACCTTTGAATCTTGTGGTGCGTCCATGTCCCAGGTCTTTAGGTATTGGGGGAGTTTTTGAATTATTAACTTTTGCTGGTATGTCCATTTTACTCTTATCACTAAACACAAAACACAAACAAGTGATTTTATGTGATAAAAAAAAACTAAAAAAGTGAGGCTACAGTGTCTGATATAGTCGGCACTGTAGCGAGTGTCCCACCTGTAGGTGGGAAAAAACCTTGTTTTGACTTCCATTGCGTTGTTACTCAACTAGCTCTGCTCTCTTAGTTAATCATAACATATTAAAATATTAAAACGAGGCCTCACATTCAGATATATAATACAATTTTACCCTGATATTTCCTTATAACATATATATATATCAGAGTTTAATTATTAAACCAATATTTTTGATTTCAATAAGAATCAACTGTTGGTTGAAGGGGTTAACGAGACGTGCTCCTGGACATAAGCCAGGAGCTCGTTTCTCATCCCCTCCTCCCGCTTATAGACAAGGTTACAATTTATTAAAAATTCATATTAGTATGTTAGTTCATTATTTATTTATTTTTTTGTTAGTATTCTAATCTAACCTGCATAACTTTTTAAGTTGTTAATAGGATAAGTTCTTACAATTGGTTATAACATTTTAATCAATAAGCAATTATTTTCTGATTCATATTCCAACTGTTCAGTTGTTTACACGTTTTGAACAGAAAATGTCCTTGATTCAACATTCCAGAGATAACAGTGTAACTATCCCCAGACAAAACATAGCTGAGAATTATTCGGATCTGCCAAAGCTCCCTTTTATTTCTGTTTTCAACGATCGTTTGGGCATATTTGAATGCGTCTTCAGGCTTAACAAATGACTTTTCAAGACCATTAAAGGAAATACGCATTTTCGCGGGATAAAAAAACCCAAATCTGACCCCTTCTCTCCCTCTTGAAAGATCTTTAACCTTATCAAATTTGTTTCTTTTTTGCACAATTTCATACGGGTAGTCCCTGAATATCTTAATAGTGTCCTTGTCCAGCCGCAATTGTACACCATATTTGATTTTACTCATAACATATTCCAGTTCTGCAGTATCTCGAAATTTCACTATAATATGTCGTGGATAAGCTTTTCCCGCACCAGATCTTTTTCCAAATCTTGGGACACGATGAGCCACTTCGATTTTCGGTTCCTTGGAAAGATTCAACAGTTGTTTCAACAAGCCCATGGCAAATTCACGTACCTGTTCCCCTTCTGCCCCCTCTGAAACACCAAGAATTCTCAAATTCTGGCGTCTAGAGCGAGCTTCCAGGTCCAGGCATTTGACTGAGACTTTCTCTAATTGAGTCCCCATTTGTAGTGACGCTTGTTCGTTTTCTCGCCTCATTTGCTCATGTTCTTGCCTCAATTTCGCCATGTCTTCAACCAGTCGAGCCGTATTTTTCTCCAATTCCGTAATTGTGTGCATACTTGCAGCTACTGTTTCAAGTACAGCCGTGAACTTATCCGTAGTAATTACATCCATCTTATCCATTTTCTCTGATAGTCCATCTTTCACCTCATCAATTCGTTTATTCATAATGTCCAGTAAATCCGTCATATTCTTCTGGTTACCAGCATTTAAATCCTTCATCATCTTCTCCATTCCTTCCATCATTTTTGCCGAATTTTCCTTCATTTCCTTCTTATCTTCCACCCTATTATCCGAGATCTCATCTTTCAAATTTTTCATTGATTTCTTCAAGTCATCAAAGTCTTTCTTAGATCTTGTATCCATTTCTGCAGCCACTTCAGAGACTTCAGAGGTAACTTCTGCTTCTCTAACCATTTCCTATCCATGTACCTGTCCAATGTCTTTTTTATGTATCTGCCCACTGGCAACTCATTCCATCTGCCCTTTGTGTGGAAAGGTCGCCCCTCAAATTCATAATAAATCTTTCCCACTTCACCTTAAACTGGTGCCATCTGCTTCTTGATTCCCTACTCTAGGTAAAAGACTGTGCATCTACCCTATCTATTCCCCTCATGATCTTATACACTACAAGATCACCTCTCATTCTACGCTTCAAGAAATACACAGCCTGCCCAATCCCTCCTTATAGCTCAAGCCTCTTGTCCTGGCAACATCCTCGTAAATCATCTCGGCACTCTTTCCAGCTTAACATCTTTCTATCGCAGGGTGACCAAAACCAAAGATCCTATGGCGAGCAAGATAGTCCACTCCTGCTAAATGCAATGGGCTGACATGTAGTACGCAACGGAGGCCATTTCTTCGTCCATTTCAGTAACCTGACCCGACTTTGTATATTCCTCTCGCATTGTAATCAGCGTTGCGGGGGAACAGTTTGTGTGTGTGTGATATAGGGTTAGATTCATAATTCTGTTCATTAATAATTCTGATAAATTTTGTTGAAGATTAATATGTTAACAAATGATGATTCTGTTAATTGTCTTTTTTAATGTTTTTTTTAAAACTTTTCTTTTTAAATGGCTCATGTGCTGTGTTTGAGTTTATTTTTGTATTACACTTGCACTCTGTAATTCATCTAATCACACTGTTCACAACTGCGGTATTTGGAAAAATAATAGCAATTTGAAGATTCCAGTTGCTCTACTCTTTGGAATGTTCCTTAATGTTTCTTAATGATTTTTTGTGTCTATGGAATTGTTTTTCAACAATAAAATGGATCCGGTCTTCCCAATAGCTAGAGAGTGGAATGAGATCTGTCTGTAATGGTGGGGTTATCTAAATTAAGTATTTAACAAAATAAAATTTGTTTTGAGCTAGATTAAAAAATGATGTATAATTTAAAGATGGTTTTATTCAGCGACCATACAACTGATTAGATTGTGTAGGAAAGAACACACATACACACATATACAAATGTGATATAGATTTATATAATCATATAACACAGACATATATATTTCTCCAGGTTTTTATATATAATGATAAACTTTATTTCGGACTCAAGGCCCAGACAAGGGACAACATTACATTAAAATACATTGCAAACCTCCCCGCAAGTTTACTCTGGCGTCCCAGCCGTGCTGATCCGGGACAGACTTCCCAAACGCTGTGGACATCTTTTTGCTTTTTATTGTGGCAGAGAGGCAGAAAGAAAATGAGGAGAAGATTTTTACCAAAGAGGTTTGATTTTCACGAGGATGTTTCCGTAACCGGCTTCTGTCTCCACACTAGTCTCTTTGCTCCGCTATGGCGGACAAAGATGGCGGAGACGGAAGCCGGTTTACGGAAATGGGGCCGAAGATTGCCCATGAATCTGCCCATGACCGTACTACGTCTTTTTCGTCGAGTGGACTATCTTGCTCGTTATAGGATCTTTGACCAAAACTGAATACAACTGTGGCCTCACCAGTGCCTTGTCATTAACAATCAGCATTAACATCAAAGACAAACTCAATTTCCCCCCTGGTCCATGTTGTTATCCCCTCGTGTTACTGGTGCCTGTCTGTGTCTTTCATGGATAGTGTAGTCTGAGTCATCAGCTGCAAGTGAAGATAAGACAGATCTTGCAGGCTGCATCTCTGAAAAAATATATATCAAGATTAATTGAAAGGCAAAAACAATAAAGACCTCAAAAGCTGTGATTGACAAACATTTTGAAGTCAAACTAAACTGACAAAAAAGTATTATTAAAGTAGATACCTGTTGAGCCTGCAGATTTGGTTTGCCATCATTGGAATATGTCGTTGTGGTCCCATCACGGACTATTTTTGAAACACAGAAACATAATGAATAAGTAGAAGGAAAATAAATTAAAAAATCTTAACAAGCTGTGATTGACAAATAATTAAAGGTCAAACTAAACACAATTTTTTTTCTTAAATTGTATACCTGGCTAGCCTGCAGATGTGGTGGTGCCCCCATTCAAATTTGTTGTGCTTGTCCCATCATGGACTGTTTTTGAAACACAGAATCATATATAAGTTGAACTCAAATAAATTAAAATATCTCACTCAGGAGTTGTGTGACAATGAATTGCAACTATCAAAACGTTTATTATATTTTGATACCTGTTGAAGATACTGATATGGTTGCTCCATCGGAGACATCTGGCGTGGTACCATCGGTTGTTGTCCCATTTGTGGCATCGGCTGATCAATATACAACACACATGAATTCATTGTGATTATTTCATCTAAAAAATAAATTTTAAGGACAAATATTGCAGCCAAACGTTGCCAGAATGACAGACAAATGAAATGACATATTGACCTGTTCGCAGAATTCTGTTATATACACCAGAAGACCACTGGTGAATCTGAGCAGATGCTTCAACGGCACACATTTAATCACAGGCTTTAAAAATGCCGTTTAAGGTTTCAATATATTCATCCTGTGGTGTCTTTGAGTTGCTGACATCCCGTATTATATTGTCGCCGTCTTTTGCCTGTTGCATGAGCTGGAACATAAATACCATGACAAAAGTACAATGATGGATGGATGGGTTGATTGGTGAATGAGAAGATAAATATGCGGAATTTTTACACAAAGCACTTACCCTCCTGATCAGATTGCACCGATCTGTCTCCGTCATCATCAATTACATGTGGGGTGGAGGCTCCACTGAGGCTGGCATGTGCCATGCTCCTCTTTGAGTGTTGCTGACTGGTGAAGGGGGTTGGTGCAGATATTCCCTCAAGTGGATCTTCCGCCTCTTCACCGGGCACACTGGGCAGTGGCTTGCTCTTGTTAAAGTGGAAGAAAATAAATTTGTTTTACAAACTCAAGTTCATCAAGACCAATGACAAATACACTAGAATAATTATTGTTTTGAATAAAGGAATAGATGAAAGCAAGCCTATTTAAATATTCATCCTCATTTCTGATGGCATTCATAGGGTGTATACACATTCATATTAACAAATTCCCTTGTTGCTGTGAGCAAAGTGTATTGCAATACACCAGTCAACATCAAGCTAAATGTGGCAGTGTTTTTAATGTCACATTTTTGGTGTCCAAATTGGTGGTAAAACGATGAAGATTTGTCTGTCATAAAAAAAGTATTTGACTTTCGGTCTTGAAGTTATCTGATTTACATCTGTTATTTATAAGGTTTCACATGATGGGTAGAGTTTTGTTAAGAACAGTGTATTGGTGTAAAATACTGAATAATAATCTTGTTCCTCAAAATCTCTCCAGTATTGTAAAAAGACACATATGCATTACTGCCTTGAGGTTGATTGCTGAAAGTGCTTTATGCTATTGAAATACACACTCCATTCATCAGTAGAGTGTCAGTTTGGTTTTGTAATAATTTAATATCCTCCAGATGTTGTGCTCACTCGTTGCCTCACAATATCAATGGTCTACTTCAGAGCAGGGTCACTGATTGCTTTCAAATCCTTAGCTTTTTTTTAAACTACAGGCATCATTAAGTTTCATGTCTGTGACCATGCATTCTGATAGATCTATTCGTGCTCCAGAATGTGTGGGTAACTTTTCATCCAACTTCTTAACATCTGTTGTCTACACTTATGTAACTCTTGAGAATGAAACACTGTGACCATTGTTCAAAGGTATTTCCATTACATGGAATTTAAGCTTTGCATTATGTGATCATCTATCTATCTATCTATATCTATCTATCTATCTATATACTTTTAAAACTCTCTTGCTGTCGTCCGTCTGTACGTCTGTACGTCCGTACGCCGCCTTTGATACCGCCCCTGGCCCACACGGTGCGTGGAAAGGCCCATATTTTTTTACCATTTCCAAAGAGATGACATTTATCTTTACGAATAGCCACTCCTGATTAAATTCGGTCATTTTTATGTACACGTTTTTTAATAAAATCCATCCCCCCCCCCACCCCCATGTGATTTTCTCCGATCGTCTCCGATTTCCTCCGAAAACGACGCAATCTTTTTTCGCCGATTTTCTCCGAAAACTACGCCATCTTTTTTCGCCGATTGTCTCCGATTTTTTCTGAAAACGACGCCATCCTTTTCCACGATTTTCACCCCGGGGTCTGAAGCACGTTCGGGAACAACACCCCGGGGTGTCAAGCACTTTCGGGGACCAGACCCAACGGGTCTGCACTTGGTCTAGTATAATATTAAAACTCTGTGTGTGTGTGTGTGTGTCTGCTTGACTTGTGCCAGCCAGCCCCTTTGATACGCCAACACCGC